>VUQG01021947.1:0-24484 GCA_015106755.1 Etia nguti | reverse complement strand
TGTGTATGTAATTTACACACACACACACACACACACACACACACACACACACACACACACACACACACACACACACACAGTGGCACTGCTTTAGTGCGTATGTACATGCTGTTATCTGTTAGTGTCAATATTAACCTCCTTTCAGGGTTGAAGACCTCTTGTCATTACTCTCCCTCGCTCTCTTTCTCACACACACACACACACACACACACACACAAACACACACACAAACACACACACACACACACATTTCCCACAGAAACATTTATCTTAACAATCTGACTAAGCTTCAGTCAAAAGATACCACACCCGCTGTGTGTGTGTGTGTATGTGTGTGTGTTTGTTTTTAAGGTGTAGATTGTATGAGTGTGTCACTAACCTTAAGAGCAAAAGATTAGTGAAGGTTTAAACACATTCAGCCATGAAATGAAAAAGTGTCTATTATGTTTATTAACTAAGCAACACATAGAAGCAAAAATTCACTCCAATCATTTCTGTTGTTTATTTGTCTTCATGTAGCAAATCTGTGACACCACGAGTGCAGTGAGTTTCTGGGTTGATGACTAACTCAGTGTTAGTGAACTTGAAGCTCCCAACACTGAACTATTGAAAGCAAAATGTAATTCTGTTTCAACAAAACCGAAACAAAAAAATTATAAAACTCTTTATTAAACATAAAAAATATTTTTAGTTATATTGCTCTAATCGTAATGAAGAAGTGAAAAAAGTCTGTGTTTTCATTCAAATGTAATCAAATATGCAGTGGTTTCTCTTTTAAACACCAGAGCACCAAAAAACCTCTGAGATTTTTTGATTTGTTTTCACTTTTTCACAGTATGTTAATAAAAAAAAAGACAAAATAAAGATCTTGGTTCCAGAACAGTCCCAGAATCATAAACACCCCAGAAACCTTTTAAAAACCTTTCAGGTGTAATCAAAAACAAAATAAACAAACTAAAAAAACAACAAAGGCTCTGTCCTTTCCTAAAACAACTGCTCACTATACTGGGGACTTATTTTAGTGGCACATTAATTGACATTTAGTTATATAATGGCCTAGTGACATATTTCTAAATGCTGCCTATGTGACATACAGTGTAATGATGTACATATGTCTGCAGCTACTTCACATGAAGAGTAACAAATACCTGACAGTGAACAAACGGCTGCCGGCTCTGCTGGAGAAGAACGCCATGCGAGTCACTCTGGATGGGACGGGAAACGAAGGCTCCTGGCTCTTCATCCAGCCGTTCTGGAAGCTGCGTGCCAACGGAGACAATGTAAATGCACATTATGCCACACACCTGTGAAACACTGTCGCACATTACAGGGAAATCTGCTCTCATGGTGACAGCCTGACCTTACATTTTTAGTGCCACCATCAGAGCATCAAAATATATACAATAGATCCGTAGTCGCAGAGTATTCAGTCTGCTCTCTGCTGCAGGTGGTGGTGGGAGATAAAGTGATCCTAAACCCGGTGAACGCTGGTCAGCCGCTGCACGCTTCAAACTACGAACTGACCGACCATTCAGGGTGCAAAGAGGTGAGAGAAACTGAAGATCAGAAAACTGAGAGAAATATTCAGCATTTGTCATTTCCCTTAAATTTCCACAGGGATCCAACTTTGGCGCCCTCTTTTTTTAGAGACGACATGCAGGTTATTCTCTCACATTCCTGATGTTCACTGTGTGTCATTTCCCATGATGACAGGAAAATACATGACTTACATTTTACCCATCACCCACCCACACGCCACACACAAATGGTAAACGGACTGGCTCTTATATAGTGCTTTTTTACTCTAACTGAGACCTCAAAGCTCAGTTATCTTTAATTATTGCTCAGTAAACACTGAGCAATAATGGATGCATCCAGCATCACTGCTGGATGCCATGATATAATCCTCACTCAGGTTGTTACTGTAAGCACAGTCTGCAGTTATTTAAATGATAAGACTGAGGCTTACAGAAAATTATTAACACGTTAAAGTGAACAATTTCTTAAAACAAACAGTTTAAAAGCAATAAAAATAAAGAAAAGCAGTCTGTTCTTTGGATAAATAGAAATGTTGTTCACGTGGGAAATCTGCTGACTTTTTAGCTCCTGACCGTTTAGTACCTCAAGTGGCCCGTGGATTTCTGTTTCTCTAATGAATTCCACAGAACTCTCTGTCCATACAGAAGTACTAACAAGCAGAGACAGACACAGTAAAGTGACTCACAAATGACTACAAAGAGACACGAAATGATAAGATCTGTTTTGTCCCAAAATCTGGAAATTCCATAGTTACAGTTTGTAAAAATAAACACAACAAACCTGTACCATGTAGCACAAATAGGCAGTATGTCAAATAACTAAATAAATAAATACAAAAATGAATTTGAAATCGAAATAAATGTGATTATATGAAGCATATATTAAGCTAGAAAGAGATTCAAAGCACAAAACATTAAAAAGACCACAAAGAAAGACAAATGTTTTGATTTGATCAACATGTTTGATTATATAAATGCAGACTGCCTCTGCTGCACTCCCCACATCCTAACACGAGCATGTTGCGCCCTCTGCAGGTGAACTCTGTGAACTGCAACACCAGCTGGAAGATCAATCTGTTCATGATGTTCAACGATCACAGAGAGGAAGTCCTCAAAGGAGTGAGTGAGCTCACAGAGAAGCAGCACTGCACACAGTATAAGTACACTACAAATACAGACATGCAGTTAGTGTTTAAAAATGAAGTGGTGTTTAGTGCCACAGATAGATTTTAAAGTTTAACATGAAACATCTTTCACAGGTTGTTCACGTGCATATATTCATATATTCCAGTTAAACATTAAAACAACATCTGAACAATAACTTCAGTAATTTAAAGTCTTTTTTTAACGTCCCTTTGTGGGGGTCTTCACCTGTAGCTGTTAGCCTTTTCCCTTTTTTTAGTTTTCATTTCTAAATAAACATTGTTACTTTTTATTTATTTGTTGGAATATTTGTAGCTCAGGGTGCAGCTGTGATGCAAGCAGCCAGCTGATGTGATTTCTATCAAAACCTTCGCGTCTTGCTGGAGTCATAATTCAGTCAAATCTGAACCCATGTTGTCAAAATGTCAGTAATATTATATAATGTCCGTGAGGATATCATTGTATCTCGATAAAGCTGATTGTAACTGTGACAGTGATCATGCCCAAACAGAAAATTATATTTTAAAAAAAAATAGACAAAAACTGGTGTAATACAGGTTTATGTTGTGAGCGCTACCTCTGATCATTTTATTGTTTTGTACTTGTTTGGTGTGTCGGGTCATTAAATACTACAATAACGACAATGGAAAAGGACCAATAAACGAATCATGGCGACCTGGTTACTGGTCCAGTCTATCCAAAACTTACCAGAGTCCAAACTGAAAGTGAAGATTATAAGATTACTTTTTCAGGATCAGTTTTTTAGGGGGGATTTACTTGTTGGTTTTGGGTTTTTTTTACTATTCAGTTCAAGATGCTTTATACAGTTAGTAAAAGACCCTATATAAAAAAGAAAGCAAAGAACCCAAACAATTATGACCCCATATGAGCAAGCACTTGGCAACAGCAGGAAGGAAAAACTCCCTTTTAACAGGAACAAACCTCTAGCAGAGCTGGGCTCAGGGAGGGCGGGCGTCTCCTGGGACCTTTTTAAACTGTTTGCGTAGTAAAGTTCTGTGACTGCATGTGTTCTGCTGTAATTCACCCCAAGAGTCACAGTTACTGTCAGTGAGTCAAAGAGCCAGCAGGAGCGCTGTTTGTCACCAACATTGTTTCAGAGATAAACGATAAATGTCCGGAGAGGTTCAGGAGATTTGCAGACAAACCCAAAGAAATTGTCCTTCAATCCTCCTTTAACATCTTCCTCTTTCTGTCAGGGCGACGTGGTGCGTTTGTTTCACGCTGAGCAGGAAAAGTTTCTGACCTGTGATGAATACAAGAGCAAACTCCACGTTTTCCTCCGAACCACGCTGAGGCAGTCAGCAACATCGGCGACCAGCTCCAACGCCCTGTGGGAGGTTGAGGTACACAAACACACACAAGTACACAAATACTCTAGAATTTCCTCTAAACCTGCACTTGTGTTAAACTTTTCCTCTGTGTGCTGATTTGTTTGACAGGTTGTCCATCATGACCCATGCCGTGGAGGGGCGGGACATTGGAACAGTCTCTACCGTTTCAAACACCTGGCCACCGGAAACTACCTGGCTGCTGAGGTAACTATTACATCATGCAGGAGGTAGAAGTATGACCGTTAAAGCAAATACTAAACACCATGGCAGTAGTTTTGCTACAAAAATTTACAGTTAGTAACTTATCATAGAGTCATAGATTTCATCGATCCGGCGCTATTTGATAATTATTAAACTATAAATAATACGTCTTTTAAGATCATCTTTTCTGACAGAATCGTTGGAAGGAAAGGATGGTTGTAATACTTTGTTTACTGAGAGCATTTTAAATGGGCATCACTGTGCTCACAAAGAGCTGCTCATCCAGTAAGTTCATTGTTGAAGAGCTGTCATTTGTGTTTCTGTTGTTGTTGTAGGAGAACCCGGTTTATAAAGGAGACAATGTGGAGCTGTCTTCCTCGGTGAGTCTCTTCCATGACACACATAAAGCGTCTGTAAGTCAGATCAAGGTGTCCAGGTTTTATTTTGAAGGGCTTGGTTTTAATTACACTGTGCAGGAGACGGGACACTTTGTGTCTGACTTTTCTCTGATGACATTAACGTTCAGGTATTTAAGGCAAAGACATTTTAATTTTACCTTTTCAAGAAGAATTAAATATTGTTTCAGGTAGGCGCCCCAACACTTTTGCCTCATTTTCATGCATTTTTACAAAAAAGTTCATAAAAGGATAGGCGCAGTCACAAACAGCAAAGAAATTCCCGCTGAAGAAACAGCATATTCTGTATGAAGTCGACGAAGTGTTTTAACCCTTTCACCTCCTATTCCTGACCTCTGACGTCTATGTAGATGGACGGTAGCCGTAGCAACAAGCGCTCCCATGGAGAGAGGATCAAGTACAAGCTGGTCGCGGTGCCTCATGGGAGCGACATCGCCTCGCTGTTTGAGCTCGACCCGACCACGCTACAGAAAACCGACTCCTTCGTACCACGGTAGGAACACGCGAGTCCTTTCACTTCCTGCAGATGTTTCACATTAAAAGACTATAAATAGTCTTTTAATGTGATAGGGACATTATGGGAGCGAGGTCCACTTTTGCTTCAGACTGTAAGAAATTGGAGTGTGTACTGGGTGTGTGTGTGGCTTTGGGAAACCATTTCACTGTATTTTACTGTACTTCACAGAAAAAAGGGCAGAATTTTAAAAGAGGATTTAAGGAGAAGCTTGCAGCTTTATAAGCTCTTGTCTGTCCAACTTTTAAAAAACAAAACAAATCTTTTAAATCATCTGTGTTTTTGTCATTATATTGCTTTTATATGCTGCTGTTTCTTTATATCTTATTGTATTCTCATTACATTTCCCCTAAATTATCTGCTAACTGTTATATTTTTTATGGGGAACTCACATTTGAGATTATTTGTTTTTACAGGGAAACTATTAAAAATGAATTATAAAAACATTTGTGAAACTGATCTATTTACTTGCATTATCTGTAGTTATTACAGTTATTTGTAGTTATTTGCAGGCTTGCAAAAAGAGCTACATATTTTGAATAAATACTATATAAGAGATTGGTTGGCAATAATTCTTAAGCTGTATTTGTATGACAGACATTAGTTTTCTTTAATGAGCGACCCACAGACGTCAGACTGAAGTGAATAAAGTTGGAGGGATTAAACAGGGGGCTGCGTATATTTCAGAAACTCGTACGTGCGACTGAGGCATCTTTGCACAAACACCTGGATCCAGAGCACCAACGTCCCCATCGATATCGATGAGGAGCGACCTATCAGGCTCATGGTGAGTTTTGAACAGGTTTGCTGCTGAAAGGTGCTTAGCTGATTTTGTCTGTATTTGGACGTTGTAGTAACTGCAAATTGTTGGTAGTTTGATGTTCTCAAATATGAGAAAAAGAATATTTGGGACTTTTAAGATGGTGGTCAAACAAAGCAAAAGAAGTTTACTGACGTCACCCCGAGCTTCAACCAGTTGCAACAGACATTTGCTCTTGTGTCCTGCTGGTTCAAAGTTTACATGATCAATCATTTATGATCATTATTAAACTAATATCCATCACAAAACCAACAGTCAAGAATAATTAACCATTCATTGATTTAGTGATTAATCAGGTGTAGTATTTCCATCTGCTCCTCCATTAAAAGGTATATTTTTGCAGTTTCAGTCAATTTTATTTCTTTTTTACTGACTGTTTAACATTTTGAGTGTGAGAAATTTAAAATAAAGTGTTGGGAAATATTGGTAGTATGATGGAATAAGACGAAATTGATGGTAATTAAAGATCAAACTAAAACTGGCTAACTAATTTTTACCAGAAATAGATATAAGATGAAGTTACTCGTTGAAGTGTATGTTTAATATTCATGTACGTTCTTTTGCAGTTGGGGACATGTCCCACGAAAGAGGACAAGGAAGCGTTTGCCATCGTTTCCGTTCCTGTGATGGAAATCAGAGATCTGGACTTTGCCAACGATGCCAGCGCCATGCTGAGCACTGTGGTGGACCAGTTCAGCCAGGGCTTCATCAGCCAGAACGACCGCAAGTAATGAGCCACGTGGAAAGGAAAGATTACTTTATTTGTTGGCACTCAGGAGGAGTTAATGCTTTCTGGTGTTTCTGTTGGTCAGGTATGCCATCAAGCTGCTGGAAGATGTGGTTTTCTTTGTAGCTGACGTCATTAACAGCGGTCAGCCTGTCCTGGATGTAGTCATGGCCAAACCTAACCGAGAGAGACAGAAGCTCATGAGAGAACAGAACATCCTCAAACAGGTCTGATCCTAAAAACACTCACACACCTTTTCCAGTAAAATAGTACAAGGGCCGGTTTGGAACCGATGCCAACTCTTGAACCAGTTTCCTCGGACTTCTTCTGAGTGCAACATCAGATAATACAAACACCATGTGCTATAGGACTTCCAGCTCTCTGACAGTTTGTGGTTGTGCGCTTTGATCAGATCTTTGGCATCCTGAAGGCCCCCTTTAAGGGCCGGCCAGGAGGAGAAGGTCCTCTGCTGTGTCTGGAGGAGCTGGCTGACCAGAAGAACGCTCCCTACCAGTACATGCTCAGACTCAGCTACAGAGTCCTCCGGCACTCTCAGGATGACTACCGCAAGAACCAGGTGAGGAGGACGATGACATTTATACTTGTTTTTATTGTTTCAAATCTTTATAAGTTTTATAAAGTTAAGTCTTTTAAGAGTTTGGAGCTGTCCTTGTGTTTTCTTTATTAAGCCAAAAACTTTTAATAACAGTTTTTGAACATTTACAAAAACATAGTCAATTCTGTCTGCAGAGGAAAAAATATGCTAAAAATGACACAACTTTGATGCCTGAAGCTTTTAATGGTAGAACAGCTAAAGATAACAGTGATCACAGAGATTCAAAGTTCTCCCCTCTTTAGGAGTATATAGCGAAGCAGTTTGGTGTGATGCAGAGTCAGATTGGGTATGACATCTTAGCTGAGGACACCATCACTGCCCTGCTGCACAACAACCGCAAACTGCTGGAGAAACACATAACCAAGACCGAGGTGGAGACTTTCGTCAGTCTGGTCCGCAAGAACCGAGAACCCAGGTACGCACGGAGACAGAAACAGTCCCGAGTACACGCTTGATGGGATTAGACTACAGGATTTTTAATTTTCAAACCAAAGTCAGGAAATGTGTGAAGCATTTAAAATTTCTAACACCAAGGCAGCAATGGTTCCTCACTTTCTAATAAGGATGGAAGGTGGAACTTTTCCCACCCTTTCTATACCCATACTCAAATGCTGCATTTCATTTTCTATTGCTCATCCCCTGCAGAAGTCAAAATCAGTCTGCTTTTGATTTGGATGATTCCATGTTTTGTTTTGTTTTGTTTTTTGCCAAATCCAAGAATTTACATCAAAAAATTAGTGATATAGTTGAAAGTTATAGCTTTGACTTATGAAAGTGGTAATAAATGCTATTCTGTTATATAGTAAGTTTTACTACTTGACTTGATGTTTCCTGGACTTTGCAGGTTTTTGGACTACCTGTCAGATCTGTGTGTGTCCAACAACGTGGCCATCCCCGTCACCCAGGAGCTCATCTGTAAATGTGTCCTGGACCCCAAAAACCAGGACATCCTCATTAAGACAGAGTGAGGCGGGAGGGAATAAGGATCTATAGCCCATCTCACTTTACCTCACCCTGCGGGCACTGCAGTAAAACTTAGATTAGTTTCAGAGAAAAAGTTCTTTCAGTTCTTTCTTTCAGTTATATATGTTTGGGCACAGGTATATAGATTAGGAGCATCTATTCTAGATAGTTTTGATATTTTTATTAAAATCTACATTCAAATTCTCAACTATAACTTTTAGTCTAATTCTTTACCATGATCTGCTTTACAACTTTTTTAAAATGACTTCCAGGCGTCGTGTTCCAAAGGAGGCGCCCACTGGTGGTGTTCAGGGAGACTACATGGAAGACTTTGGAGATGAGGATGAGGTATGTTTGGGTGTACATTTATCCATCGTTACCTTAGATATAAAAGACGGATGTAGCCTTGTTTACACCACCCATTTGTTACTGAAGTCACAAGCTGAATGTTTTCACTGCCACCATTTTGCTCTTTATATTTGGTGTTTTTGATGGAGAGACAGAAGCACACTGCACAGTCATTACGTGGTAAAGCGTACTCTGCTTTATCATCTATTTTGAAAATAGTGGGGAGCATAATTTCCAAAGTCAGTTAAATTTTGTAATCAGTAAGAGTAGAAACTCATGACTAAGATAAAATCATTAAAAAAAAGAGAATAATAGTAGTTACTGAGGTCTATTACGCCCCTCTGCAGCCCCTAATCTCTTTGCAGTGGCAGTGCAAGAGTGGTCAGCTGTTGCTAACCCCACCTAGTCAGGTGTGGATAAAGGCATACCTGAGGCAGGCTTTCAGGAAGGCTCACTAGTCTTTGTCTTAGTGGTACCAGCTTTTTTAGCCAACTTGTTATGTAATTTAAAATAAAACCTCTTCTCTGTGAAATTCTGGTTTTTAGTCTCCATATTTATGTTGCGGCTTTTGAGCCGGGTCGTAACAAGGTCATAAATCAAGTGAACTCTTTTTTTCTTTAGACTTATGTCAAGTATAGTGGGGCGTGCTTTTACAAGTAGAAGAGTCAGTGCCTGCTGCATAGAAAGGGAAATATTGCGGGAAAAAGTAATAATGCAGGGGCACTTCTACAATGGCTTCATGTTTCAGAAATAATATGTTGAACTAGTTCAAAATATTGTTTTCTAAGACACAGAAAACTTTGGCATGGGTTACAAAAATGTCTGTTTTTCTCCTCCTGCAGGTGTGGCTGATGTGGACAGACAAAGCTAATGAGAAACAGGAGAAAGGCATCAGACAGCTGGCTCAGGAAGCAAGACAAGGAAATGCTCATGATGAGAACGTCCTCACTTATTATAGGTACATCCAAACAAAAACAGTCATCCATTTTAAATCTCATAAAAATCCAAACGAGCTTTTGTAAAGTGATCCGAAAACACGACCATAAAAAGCAAAGCTGATAAAGCCTATCTCTGTGGACTTCGTTAGATATCAGCTGAAGCTGTTTGCCCGGATGTGTTTGGACCGTCAGTACCTTGCAATAGATGAGATCTCGAAGCAGCTGGATGTGGACCTCATTTTCCTGTGCATGATGGATGAGACACTCCCCTTTGACCTCCGGGCATCCTTCTGCCGCCTCATGCTCCACGCTCACGTAGACCGAGACCCTCAGGAACTGGTGACTCCTGTCAAGTTCGCCCGGCTCTGGACTGAGATTCCAACCTCCATCACAATCAAGGAGTAAGTCGATTTTATTAATGCACTAATGTTTTTCTGAAGAAGTTGTGGTGGTGTTGTCTTGCGTTAGCTGTCTGCTTTGATTCACTCTGACATCGGAAGAATAAACAGAGTTGCTACACCTAGGAGGGCATACTAAATATAAGGGTCTTATAAAAGGTCTCTTGGGTTCATTAAGTAACTTGAAAACTCTTGAAAGTCATCTTTAGCCCATCTGAGTAATCTGCCCAGTAGTCATAGCTGTTTTACTACGAGGCACAAATGGTCAAAGAAAAATTGTGGAAATGATCCTTGCTCACAGTCAGTGAGAGACAGTGTCACCTTGGATGTGAACCTTTGTTTTCAGAAAGGGTGACAGTGACTGTGGTATCTGACGTTGGAAAGGTGTTGGTAACAGTGGCTCTGACGCCATTTTATACTGACATACTGACATATTGATGCCGTTGTGTTCAGGCTTTAGCGTCTGCATTGCAGGTGAAGACAAGCCTGGATAGCTCAGTCGGTAGAGTATCAGTCTTTTAAGCTTAGGGTCCAGGGTTCAAGTCCCTATGCAGGCGTTTAATCCTCAAGCAAAGCACACTTCTTAACAGCGTGTGGAGACTTTGCTTTAGTACCATCTATTCTGAAACTCCTACATGAAAAACTGTAGTGTATCCATAAGCCAGCCTCCATTCCTTTCCTGAGGAGACACACCACAGATGGGTTTTTTCTGTAGGCTCCTTCATGTGGCAGAGTGTTAACACATGAATATTGCAACCTTCTACCTGTTAGAAAAACTGATTACCATTCACTTTGATATCATCAGAAAGTTGTTTCTGACAGTGTTCCATCACTGGCAAGTAGTTTAGACATCAATGCTGTGCTTGGGCTTTATACTTTGCCTAGACATTTCTGGCCATGTCCGGGATAACCCAGTTATCAACCCAGTTGAACACAACATAGTGACAACATAGTGTTCAAGTGATAACGTCAGTGTTGAAAGTGTTGCCAGAGCCTGGATAGCTCAGTCAGTAGAGCATCAGACTTTTAATCTGAGGGTCCAGGGTTCAAGTCCCTATTCAGGTGTTTTATCTGCTTAATCTCAAGATAAGCACACTTTTTAACACTTTGTGCGGCTTTGTGTTAATACCATTGAAGACACAAGTCAGTCTTCTTTATACTTTGCCTAGACATTTCTGGCCATGTCTGGGATAACCCAGTCGGTAGAGCATCAGACATTTTGTCCTTCATCTCGGTTTTGTAACTTGGAGAGCTCAACATTCACTGTCCTATCAATTTTACAGAGCCTTTTTCTTGGTGTCACATGGAAACGTGAATATCAGAAACCTTTTTTTCAGAAAGCGTGATAATTAGCCACAATTTTAATATTGGAAAAGTGTGCATAAAGACTTATCTTACACTGTTTCAATATTGGAATAATAGAATAGAATAGAATAGCTCTTTATTGTCACTGTTACAAGAACAATGAAACACAGTTTCTCATGTCTCATGTGTAATTTCCATTAGTGTTGGCAGCGCAGTTATCTTCCAATCAGGGTGGAGGTAGTGCATGTTTGACACCCTGTGGGTAGAAGCTTTGGACATTAATCCAAAGTTTTGATTTTTAGTCTTTCATCTCAAAGAGTTTTATTAGAATCTTTATAGGTCAGTCGGTTCATCATCAGACTTTTAACCGTTCTGTTTCTCTCACCCTAATCACAACAGATCTTTTTTTCCCAAAACATCATTACAAAGATTGTTGTATTTCTTGTGTCATCATCAGTTATGACTCTAACATGGATGACAGCAGAGACAATAAGAAGAATCGGTTCGCCCACACAATGGCCTTCATGGAAGAGTATCTCAACAATGTCCTTAATGATGACGTACCATTCCATAATGAGGAGAAAAACAAGCTCACATACGAGGTCTGGTTCTACTCCCTCATCTCACAACCTCACTAAAACTTCATACTTCCTCTGATCACTTCTTTCGTTTCCCTTTTCTATTCAGGTGGTGAGTTTGGCCAGACATTTAATCTACTTTGGCTTCTACAGTTTTTTCGAGTTGCTCAGACTCACAAGGACCCTGCTGGGCATCATTGACTGCAGACCTAATCCAGGACACTCCGGTCTCTTATTCAATGATGATGCATCAGGTAACATAAAAGACCGTAACACCCTGTGTGACAAAGATGTGATTGTTTAATAACTGATTCTGACATCACAAAAAAGTACGTCTTTTTGAAGCACCATTTTCAGATTGATGGTGGCCATTTCAGTACACTTGAACTCTGTCACCTAAGCAGATGATTTGTTTCTTTTCTTTGTTTGGTTTTCTGCTAAGTTGAATTTTTGTTTTTAATTACTTACCTATTTTTATGTTTGATTTATTTATTAGGGAGAATTTATTCGGTTTTGTTTGCTTGTATGTCTGCTTGTGAACAGTCTAGCTTCCACAAATTTTCAGAATCATGTTCAGATTTTGTGTGATGGTAGATACTAAAATCAACCTGAACTGTAATCATGGCGATAATCAGTTCAAGGTCAAGTTTGCACCTATCTCTGAATGCTCCTGCTCTATTCAGTCCATTGAAAGACAAATTAAACAAAAAAAACAAAACAATAAAGGAACATTTATCTTTGATAACTTGTGTTCTATTTATCTATGCAATGTAAAAGCCCACAATAAAAAATTCTCTCTACTTTGGGAATTGTTCCTTCCGTTATGAAGAAAAAATCTTTTTTGTTTATGAATTAATGGGAATTTCTGGCCCCTTGGCAAATTCTGGTATATTCTGGTCATTTGGTCTGTCTTTCCAGTTTTTTTTAATCAGACATGGCTGATTTGTTTTATTAAGTCTAGCCCATCCTCTGTTTCAAGTAGTTTTTCATTGGTCTTTTGCTTATTGTTTCTTTTCAGTTATTTTTACCTTTCATTTTAATTTTGTGCTGTTGTCCACTTGTTCATGTCATGTATTTTTTGTTTATTTCTGTGCTGATTGGTCCATTTCCTGGCTCATTCTGGTTGTTTTGGCATATGTTGTGTTTCTCTGTGGTTATATTGCTGAACTGTCCAGCAACAGCAGTCTTGGACTCTTTCCCAGAAGCCTCCTTGTGCCCATGTATGACTGTTATTGACTTTATTTCTAATATTGTCAGGTTAATTACACTGACATATATTTGTTTTTCTTTCCATTAATTAAGGGAAGAATGTGAAGCGCTCCATACACGGAATGGGTCAGATGATGTCGACCATGGTCCTCAACAGGAAACAGTCCATATTTGGCGGTGCAGTTCCCAGAGAGGCAGGGATGGGGCCGGCACATGAAGGACAGAGAGACAGTAAAGATAGTCTTGACAACATGGACTTAACAGTGATGGATACTAAGCTGAAGATACTGGAGATATTACAGGTACTATACATAATTTTGACTAATTCTGCACTCACTTTTTTGTTTTTACTTATATAATATTCAAAATGAAATTTATTAGATATTTATTAGACAACATTGCAAGAAATAAAATACTGCCCAGCCAGTGTTTAGCAAAAGGGCCTTTAGTTTGTAAGCAAAGTTATAAGAATGACCTTCAATGTATTATTTGTTCATGTAACTGAATTCCACTTTCTTTTTCATCAGTTCATCCTGAATGTCCGTCTGGACTACCGTCTCTCCTTCCTCCTGTCTGTATTTAAGAAGGAGTTTGTGGATGTTTATCCCATGGCTGATGCTGACGCTACCACTAATATGGAGCATGCAGGTAGAAACACAGCTGGTGAAAATAAACTCATTCAATCCATTTTACTCTAACATACATAAACTATATATAAAACGTGTCTTCTTTTTTTATATGCACGCATGTGTATGTGTGTGGTAGTTGTAATTTTCAAATACTGTATTAAGATTAGTCTCCAGTATGTGATGTTAAAGTATATACCTATATGCCTGAAAACAAAAATGGGTGCAAATCAAATCATCTGGGACCTATCATGTTTTTCCTTATTTTCTGAAATCCATATACTGTTATAATGGAGGATTGTAAATGGACAAACCTTCAAGTAATGAGGTCAAAATACGCACTACTGTTCACTGTGAGTCAAAAGCTGCACAGCTTTTTCCTGCTCTTGGATGTCTGTGATGTCAGTGAGAGTGGAAATGAAAATATGGCCATCTTATGCACAAATCTCTTTGCTTAATAGTAGCGGGAAGGATAACTTCAGTGGCTTGTCTCAGATAGGGCTGCACCATGGCTGACTATAACATAAATGTCATGGTCCGGAGTCTGGTGACTCTGTGTTTATGTTTTGTTTTCTTATTGTTCTATGACTTTTTTTATGGCTTTGTCTTTCATAGTTCTATAGTTATTCATAGTTATTCTTTGGTACTGCAGAGATTTTCTAGCCCTTAGGTTTTGTTTCGTTTCCTCATGTTCTTTAGTTTAGCTGTTTCCAGTTTAGCCTTTGTTAGTGTTCTCAGTTTCCTGTTTGCCTTTTGTTTATATTGTATTTGTGCAGCCCAAATAAAGGCTCGCTTTCAGTTTCATCCTCCTTCTATTCATCTGTTTGTCTGCGCTTGGGTCCACACTCTCATCTCCACACGGTTTGCCTCGCTAACAATAAATAAAGATTTTTAATATTTTTGTACTTTGATTATTACAGGGCTGTTCTACTAGAATCCAGAAATAAAAATATGGATATGGAAAGAAGTATGACAGGTCCCATTTAATATGATCATTCTAATAATCAAATTAATATTTTAATATTTAACAAAACCTTTATAGGATCAGATAATCATGATACACTTGTCTTTCATGACACAAGCAGTGTGTGTGATTTTAGAAATAAATTTGTGTGTGGTCTACCTGAACATCCACCCTGCAGTTTTTGTTAAGGTGCTTGTTGTTACTTGTCTCCCTATGCTTCCAGATGTCCCGGTTAACATGGACATGACAGGTAGCACATAGATAAGCTCATATTAGAGGCAAAGAAGAACCCACAGAGAGTACACAAGAAATTGTTTTTCACCAGTGTGCATCTTATTATTATTATTATTATTATTATTATATAGATTACTGTGCAGAAGTCATTTCTTAAAAGTTGGTGCAACTTTTTTGTGATTTTTGAGTGGTCTTAAGCAATAGTTCTCCAGGATTTCTGAGGGTCTTTCAAAGTTTTTCTTCGAATATTATCTCCTTTTTCATTCTCACTGAATACTGACCTCTGAATCTTTCAAGCACAAAAAAGGCACCTAACTCATGGGATGAACCGGTACTGTGTCTGCACACCGCTGACAACTTAGCTAAGACCTCATTTTAAACTGTGCTTTTGGCACTGCCACAGGATATGACAGATACTATTCACTAAAGCCTAATTAGAAATGGTCTCAGAGGAAGGGTGGCTGTCAAGAAGCCATTCTTAAGAAAGGGAAACAGGGAGAACAAGCTGGGCAAAATCAGTGGCAACAGGTTTTATGGAGTGATGAATCTGCAAAAATATGATGGAGGCTTTGTCACAGTTTGGGGCTGCATCAGTAGTTTTCGGTGGAATTATAAATGCAAAAACGTTACACTTTGATCCATCATGTAATATTTTCATAATGTAAAGCATCATCTTGAATGACAGCAGAACAAGTTAACACCCAAAGAAGAGGTTTGAAATTATTCCTAAAGAATAATTAAAGGAAACTGAAGATAGCTTGTTTAAGAGAGTTAAAAAATAAGAGTTCAGGTTGTGTTGAAGAGTAAATGTAGTCATGTTAAATATTGACTTTCAAGCTTATTCGAATTATGCATACTGTACATGTTGTATTTCTATCCATGTTTGCACATGTTGTCCATCTTCGTAACAGAGCATCAAGAAAGGAGGGTTGGATCAAGACTTTTGCACAGTAATTGATAGCATTTCAAGTGAACCATATGAGCAGCATAGTGTGAAACAATGAATAATTAATTCAGTTCTGTTGTTTATTCTTGCCTGTCTTTTTGTCCCTATTCAGCCACCATCAACCTGCAGTACATTGGAGAGCAGGCAGAGGCCATGTTTGGAGTTGGGTATGTATTACTGGACATGCATTTATGCATAGGTTTTATTAATATAACACACGTTAAGTACTTCGTATGTGTTTCTGTTCAGTAAAGGGAACAGTATCCTGGAGGTGGATGACGAAGGTGGTCGCATGTTCCTTCGGGTGTTGATCCACCTCACAATGCACGACTACGCTCCTCTGGTGTCTGCAGCCCTGCAGCTGCTTTTCAGACACTTCAGCCAGCGACAGGAAATGTTACATACTTTCAAACAGGTACACACACTAGCAAAACCTACACAAATAAGCACAAAACAAATTCCAGTATCTTTTATCTAAACTGCTGACCGCTTAAAATGCTTCACTGTTATTCAGGAGGAAATAATAATAATAATAAAAAGCAGAAAAAGTAACGTCGTGAGAATCAATGTACGTGTAGCAGATTTCAAATGGTAGACTGCGTTGTGACGACAAACGGGAACTGGTTCGAAAACTGGATTTATTTTCTAACAGACAAAATGCAGCAGCAGAATCAATGGACACAACCAGCAGCAGGCCTCTCCTCATCCCAGAGTCCATGCAACTCAGTCCACAATATATAAAAAACCACAAAATATCAAAACAGTGGTGTGGTTTCTCTCAACAGCCACTTCAAAATCAAATGTAATAGTGGGGTAAAACTGAGACAAATATGACACAAAGTGTAGTCAAAAATAAACTACTAATAATAACTTAGAATATTTAAATTCCCACTAAGATGGATCAACTACAAAACACATATTCATACAAAAGTAACTTTTCCCAACACGGCTGAAAATACTATTTAATGTGTAGTCTTAGATGACAAACTCATTATACACATAAAACAAAATCTACACCTTACTCTAAAATTTACACATACCTAAAAGACAAAGTGCAGCAGCAAAATCAGTAACACACACAGCAGCAGGCCTCTCCTCATCCCTGTTTAGCACAAGTGAAAAACACATAAATGGGTGTTATAATAGATAAAAGGCAGTTTCAATTACTATTTTCCTCGTTTAAAGTAATCAAAAGCACTTTGGGGGGCTTTAGCCATAAGAACTAATACGTAGTAAAGAAAAATACACCAAATTTAAACTTAAAATTTAGTGCAGGGAGAGGAGCTACAGAGAATATGCCTTACCAGTGTGGAGTCCATGCAGCTCTGGCTGGGAACCCCCACACATGCAACATGTTTACTAGCGGTGTCTCACTGATTAATGCCCCACTACAACAGTGACATGTGGAACCAGAAATTCCATTTACATAATAAAAAATCAACTATATACAATGCAGTTTTGAGATAGTTCACTGTGACTCACTCAGTACATTATATCTCAGCTACATACACAACACTACCTAAGACCAGCAATTATAATTATAATTAATAATTAACTCTATATGGTCTGTTTTTTGTATTTATTGAATTTTTCAAATTTGTTTTCAAGTTTTTAAAGTGAAGCCAGACTAACTGCTGTGTAGGTTACTGTTATTGGCATCACTGCCATGTTTTGCCTGGAAAACTGTGGCCCTGTGGTTTTTGCTATGAAGTAAGTTCAGTATAGAAACATAACGGTACTAACCCAGGCTTTCTGCTGCAGTCTTCTGTGGGATCTCATATTTCAGAAAATTAAAAATATAAGAATATTTTTTGCTAGTCTTTGGTATCCTCTTACAAAATAAGGTTATGCAGAATATTCGTGTTAATCCTCCAAGTTACATTTTTGTGTGGCTCCAGGTCCAGTTGCTGATCTCCGCTCAGGATGTGGAGAACTACAAGCTGATTAAGGCCGATCTGGATCGCCTCAGGACATTGGTGGAGAAATCTGAACTGTGGGTGGAGAAGAAGAGCTCAGGAGGAGGAGAAGGGAAGAAGGACAAGAAGGACAAGGAAAAGGACAAGGTAAGGACTAATGAGATAACTATTGTGATACTACTGAGTGTGTGAAAGCTGAAATTTTGAGAATTCAGGAGCCCATGATGAGAAATTATGAAGATATAGTCTGATTATAGTTTTTTGATATTGTGGTTTAGAGGTATCCTATATTTATGATTTGAATTTCTAATTCATAGTCACCAAAAGCCCTTGACTTTACTATTTAGAAATGTGCTCACCTTTTACCATAACTAGCTCACAGTCGAGTGGCACAGTTCCTCGAGGAGTTCAACTTTTCAAATCAAAGGTTTAAAAATGTTCGTAACTCAGGTCTTATGTACAAGTGTAATACAAAGCCTGTGCAGCTCAGCTGGTAAGAGCATTAGTCTTTGATTATAGTATGTTGCGGTAACAAACATGCAGAGGTGCAGACATGAGGATCCTTCTAGGCAACCCAGCAAGGGGGCAGGCGACATGGACACCCAAGATGACTCGAGAGCAAAGCGATGTAGGTCTTTCAAATTAATACCACAGGTGTAGCTGCGAAAAATCTCAGACGAGTTTGAACATCAGTGACTTCGGTCTCAAGGTCAGGGGTCAGAGGTCAAGTCTTCTGAAAATCTTGTGAATGCGATAAGTTGAGAACAAAACGATCTAGGATTTTGAAATTCATACCATAGGTGGATCTACTAGAAGACTGAGCAGTATCACTGAGTGGCGCCAGTGGTCATAATTTTTAATTCACTACATGATGAATAAACCAGTTATAATAAAATTCACGAAATATGAAATTATTAGGTTTTATTTTAACAGACTTAGTTTTAAGATACCAAGGGGTCCAAATGACCCTCTTGCCAGTTTTAAACAGCTTTTGTTTCACGCCAAGGAGCTAAGGCCATTTTTCTTCATAAATATCATCATGTGTACCTTGTTATTGTGTCCTTTGTCTATAAAGTCTATAATACTGACTCAAAGCTTCCCACATCTAAATAATAACAGAGACAGAGACAAGAACCTTTGATTAAGTCTGGGTTTTAGAGGCAATTTTAAAGTCTAGCTGAAGTCAGTATTACTTTGTTTTTCTTTGTTCTCTAAACTGCTTTTAAGATTTCAATTTTTTTTCAGAACCAAGAGGATCTTCATGTCCAGGTGGCTGATTGACATCATAAGCTTTTGTCAATATAACAACTAACCAATTATTAACCACTGACTAACTAACCAACTACCTTATTCAGTCACTATTTACAACAACACATCAAAAACATATTATTAAAAACCAAAATACTACTAAAAAACTAAAGTACTAAACAAAACAAAACAAAAATATCTTTTGAACTTTTGGATCTTGGTTTTTAACTCACTTCATGTTGGTGTTGGGCTTCCTGGTGTCTCATTTGGATATATGGTAGTGGGTTTATATTTGGCATGGCATTTTCATTGCATGGCATCTTTCTCTTTCTTTCTTGTTGTTTATATTTGAAATACAGAAACATTATCTATAAAATGTTTTTTTAAACTAGTTTCTTGTTGTCATACATTTTATACACTCACACTGCATACTAAAAAAAACCCAACCAGCTAGTCGTGCTTTGTTAAAACGTTAGCTTGATAATGAATACAGCCAATCGCATCAACGTGAGAAGCTGTTTTTATAATAAACAACTTAATGTGAAGAAAGAGCTTCATCCACACCAAGATGACCTCTTTCTGATTTAGGTTTGTTTGTTTTGTGGGCAAACATTCTCCTAAATGTCCTGATACAGGCACAACTTCTCATAGAGAAAAATGCAGTTCACCAGGGATGGTTCTTCTAAAGGATTAGGATTAGGTTACCATCCACTCCTTTTTTTAAAACAGGATTTGTACCTATTTGGAACATCCAAATCAAAAAGCTTATAATGGAAAATACCGTAAGGCAGAAACATCTGAGACTTTATTTGGAATATAATATCTTATAATAGTTTCTGAAGTTTGGCTTTTTAGCATGTGACTAAAATGAAGCCTAACCAAGTTAGTTTGCTAGTGAGCCGGTAAATGTTATGAGGTTAACAAGTAAATTTGAATATTGACTAGGATCAGAAATGTAGTGTAATGTCCTCAGTGAGGACACAATGAGTGTATAATGTGGTACCATGACCAGAGAGAACTGCATATGCTGTCTGACCCTCTGCATCCTGCAGGGGGCATCACAAGAGGCAACACCCAAGAAGGAGAAACTGAACGAGGGTAACGAGAACTACCAGAAAGTCAAAGAGGTGAGAGCGCCCGCTCATTGATGTTCCTTCAACACGTGATCAGTTTTTCTTTTTGATTTGTCTCCATCTGTTGGGTTTTCTGGAACATTCTTCCAACAAATCATCTATGAATTAATCAATGTGGGGGCAGCTGTGATGCATCTCTCTGTTGAAAAAGTCCTTCCCATGGTGGTCTTATCTCTTATCTCTCCAGCAATGGTGGTTTTTCTCTGCTCAGGATAATTACATTAATTATTCTCTCCTAATAGTTTCTCTGGTGAACAACACCTGCATAATGTCACAAATGGAAATGAAGATGAAAATTAAAGGATAGATTTAAGTCCTTATTTTGATTAAAATACCCTCCAAATTCAACCAATCAAAACCTTCCTTTTTGCTCTGGTAAATTTTAGCTTCCAAATATTCTTATTCTAAATTATCTTGTATTTCTTCAATGTTTTGAAAGAGATTAGGTTTTGTAAAATGTCTAATCATGACCTTTGTCAACGAATCACACTCTCTCCACATTGGAATGTCATTAACAGTCAATATTTATGTGGTTCATTATTGTTTTATGTCATGTGCTACAATTTTGATATTTTTTCATAAACCAAAGAATTATATTTTTTCTTTTTTCCCAATTTTGCCCAGTACACAACATCACAAAATGCCAATCTGATGATTCACCTAATGTTTTGTTAATTAAATTAGGCTTTCTTAGCCCCAAAATGTATAACTGAAATACAAACAGTTGTTTCTTGTGAGTAATACTCATTTGTAGACATGCTAGGTTTTTACAAGTCAGATTGATAATTTCTCATGTTGGCACATTTTTTAAAACGTAATTCACAAATTTATGAATACATATATAGCTTAAACATGATTTGCTTTAAACATCCAAAGTTATATACGCACTTGCGCTACGTGAAAATAAAATACACACATTTTTGAAAACATGACAAATATCACATACAGTATATTTAAAGAAATAGTAATGGACCCATAACTGAGCCTTGGGGAACACTGGAAGTATTATTTAAGTATGTCTTTAAATTCAATGCTCGGAAAACAATAAATAAATAAACATTTTTATTCACAAACATGATTCATTTTAGCATTTTCAGAAGTGAAAAATATATTATTACTTAGAATATGTGTAAAAAAAAACCACTGAGCCCAGCAGTGCACCTCGGAGAACCTACTGGTAGTTCTTCTACAGATAGCGGTATTCACACATTGTTTAACAGTAATTAATGTGTTACATAGTGTGTGTTAGGTAATGTGCTCTAAGTTAAGACTTTTAGTCGGTCAAGAAATCTTGTACTTTCCTCATTTACTTTCTTTGGGGGAAAACTTTAAATAACTGCTATAAATGCTAAGTAAAGTGTTTATTAGCATATACAGCCCATCAGTGATACTATACTTAACGAAAACTAAACTAACAAAATAAGTCTGGAAAAAAAACACATATTTTTAATTAAAATACAAATTAAAGATTAGAGCTCAGAAATAATGTACAAAAATTATTTTAGTCTTTGTTACAATGTGTTTATTAGACTGTGGTCTCGACAGTAGCATGCAACAGTTTGATATTTTATTTCCAAGGAGCCAGACTTACATGGATTTTTTTTTTCACTCCAATTTTTGATGAGTGCTTTCTTGTTGTCAAGCCAGTCAATGCTAACCTATGAATCATTCAAGGATAAAAAGACACCTAACTCAAGTGATAAACCAGTGTTGTGTCTACCCATAGCAGACAGCTTAGCAGAGAACCAATTTTAAATTATAATTTTAGGCAATCAGCATGACAATGATCCTAAACACAGTGCCAGTGCAGTAAAAGCATACCTGGATAGAAAAACACAATTGAACACAATCAGCCATGGATCAGCCTCCCCAGAGCCTGGACCTCAACATTATTGAAGCAGTGTGGGACCGAGAACAGAACAAAAAAAAAAGCAGCCAACATCCAAATACGAGCTTTGGATGTCCTTCAAGACGCCTGGAGAACCATTCCTGAAGACTACTTAAAGAAATGTTGAGAAAGAAATTGAGGCTGTGTTGAAAAATGAAGGTGGTGATACCAAATACTGACTGTCAAGCTTGTTGTATACTGTATTTCCACATATGTTTGCACACATCTCAATAAATCACTGCACCTATTTCCCCTTTTGCTAAGAAAATATTAAAAAATGAAGGGCAGGTCAAGACTTTTGCATTTCTTGTGCCTGCACAATAATA
This sequence comes from Etia nguti, assembly GCA_015106755.1. Taxonomy (NCBI): domain Eukaryota; kingdom Metazoa; phylum Chordata; class Actinopteri; order Cichliformes; family Cichlidae; genus Etia; species Etia nguti. The sequence goes on along the minus strand of VUQG01021947.1, from coordinate 2,137 downwards.
TCTGTTTTGCCCCTGAAAATAACACTCATAAAAACAAACTAACATAGACACTAAATTGAAATGAAGTATTTCAACCAATAAAAGCTACACTGAAACTTTGATAACCTGTGAAAACTGTGCTGCCCAGAGTCTGACCAACATCTGTCTAACTGCACACGACTACGCTGTCTGCCATCTCTCTCCTCCTCCTCCTCTGCAGATCCTTGAGAGGTTGAATAAGATGTGCAGCAGCGGAGTTTGGAAGAAGCAGCAGAGGCTGCTAAAAAACATGGGTGCTCATAAAGTGATGCTGGACCTGCTGCAGGTCTCCTATGACAAGGTAAGACAGGACACCAAAATAAAAGCACTTTAGCAGGCTTAATTAAAATAAGGCTGCATGGCTTTGATTTTAAATGATTTTAAATGACATTGACAGAAATCCCTCAGTGGACAACCTTGACTGTAAAACTCTGGAGTAGTTATAATAATGTAATACTTAATTAAACAGGTTGAGAGTTGTGATTTAACAGCCACGTCATATTTGTTGTAGTTCATTTTTACCTCTACAGGTGTCTGTGGATTTCTTTTGTTCTCTTTAGAAAAAAAAAAATCAAATAGTCAAGCTGTAGCCGTATTTGAGGGAACAGTTCAACTCAACCAAGCACTAACCATCGTGTTTGTCTGTGTGTGTGTGTGCAGAACGATGTGAAGATGCAGGAGATCATCAAGTACACTCACCTGTTCCTGCAGAAGTTCTGTATGGGGAACCAAGAGAACCAGGCTCTGTTGCACAAAAACCTCAACCTGTTTCTCAACCCAGGGGTAAGCTAATGTGCAACGGTTATACATAATGCTTATTTAGATCATAAATCTGAGTGGACTTTCAGTACACCTCAAGTTCGGTTGATTTGAAGTGTGTGTGTGTGTGTGTCAAGTGAGAAAACAGTCTTAATATCTTAAGTTCTGTCCCTGACTCCAATTAGCCAATCACCCTCCTGTTTGTATATCCAGCCTGCATTTAAAGAAAATCTTTCCAGATTGTCTTATTAATGATCATAAACACGGTTTATTTTTACAGTTAGATGATGCCACAATCAGTTCTGAGAATTGATTTTCACTATTTTCCGACATTTAAAAGACACTGCAGGAGCTCTAAATAAATATCAGTGTTGTTGCCACTGACCTGAAGAGAAACTCGTTTTTACTTTCTGAACTTTTCCTTGATCACGTCCAGCTCCTGGAGGCGGAGACGGTGCAGCACATCTTCAGTAATAACTACCAACTGTGCAGCGAGATCTCTGAAAGCGTCCTGCATCACTTCATCCACTGCCTGGCGACGCACGGCCGCCACGTCCAGTACCTCAACTTCCTCCACACCATCATCAAGGCCGAGGGCAAGTACGTCAAGAAGTGTCAGGACATGATCATGACCGAGGTGAGGATGAGACGCACCTCTTCACTCCTACCAAAACATAGACCCATGTTTTCGTGCTGATGTATTCAAGTTTTCCTTTTGTCTCTTCTTGTAGTTAACAAACGCCGGTGAGGATGTGGTCGTCTTTTACAATGACAAAAACTCGTTTAAAGTCATGCTGGAGCTGATGGCGGAGAGCAGGGAGGGCGTCGGTGAGAACAGCCCACTCAGGTAACATCTTATTTTATTTGTTAAATGACTGAAAGCTCAGAGCTGGAGACTATTTTAAAAACTTAAATCAATACTATTTGTCAAACATACTTCACAAGTGTTCAGCATGAGCTACTTCCGTATTCATAAAGGATCCAAACAGCACATAGCTCTGCATGTTTGAGATTTTTTATGCCAGATATGTCCTTCTTGATTCAATCAAAAAGGAATTTGTTTCGCCCCCGATCTTGAACCAGGTACATTTAGGCACTCAAAATTTTGATTAAATTTATAGTCGTGTTTTCTTGAGAAGTTGTTGCAGTGATTGTAAACTTTTTTTGTAAAATGATCGTTATACAACGTCTTGATGCATGCTCAATCATCCAGGTAGGTAAATCTCCAAAAGTTGATTCTGTTCATCTGGATGTAGCGTTTTCAGTGGGAGAAACGTTTCGTCCAGATGAACAGAATCAACTTTTGGAGATTTACTTTCCTGGATGATTGAGAATGCATCAAGACGAAAATGGACATTAA
>VUQG01021946.1:28124-50688 GCA_015106755.1 Etia nguti | reverse complement strand
TGGAGCTACCTGCCGCATAGCCCCTCCCGAGAACCCTGAATGTCTACATGTATTTAAAATTGAGAGATGGGCACCGGCGTCCAAGGTGAGGTTGTATACACAGACGGTTGTCTGGATGCCATGTAGCGTGCCCACCCCCAAGGTCCTATATGTATGTGTTATGAGGGTGTGAGTAATGTGGATGTCTAAGTTGTGGAATAAAATTGAGGCACAGGCGGCCAGAAGGGGACAGAAGAGGGGAATGCCTCCCCTGCACCCTGGTGACTCACCTGCACCCCAAGGCCCTGCGTGTGTTGGTGATTGTGGTGGAGCGGGAAGAGGGAGGCAGCTGGGGATGGGGAGGGAAGAAAGGGAGGGGCAAGTGGCCCCTCCCTGGGGCCATTTGCCCCTGGGGAGTTTTCACATTATTACCAGGCACTGATTAATTTTTTAAGGCTACATCACCAAATGGGACCACAGAACAAATTTCATGCAAATTAAGTTACTTTTTTTTATAGCAACAGGGCCAGATCACCACAACAAGGCATCTCATGGCGCTGTAAAGTGATGCCTCAAGCTATCGATGCAGTTATCAAACAAACACTTTAAATACACTTGTCTACAGCTTTACTATGATTAGCATACCCTGGGACAACAATGGTGAAGAAGTAGGCCTGACAGCAACCATCAACCTCAGCTGTTGGCTCATAGTGAATGGTGCCCAGGCTTTCCTCCTCTATAATCTTTATCGTCTTTATTTCGATTGCTGGGAATCAAAATTGCTGAGAAGTGACCTCATATCCTGTTTGGAAGCTTTGTGTTGATTTAAGTTTTCTTTTGAACACTAAAAGATCCAAAAAATACTTGCGTAAGAACAGATCTTATCATTGGTGCCAAATTTTGTGAGACTACAAAGAACATGGTGGATAGTGGCAGCATAAAGTCAGGTTATAAGACGATCGATGGGAACTCGCTGAGGCAAAACTTGCACATGGTTCCTCCATGAACACAGCACCAACTTTGACCCTTTGGTTGCACTACATTGTTTGAGATGCATGCATTAAATTTGGTGAAAAGAATCAGGGAACCATCTCCAATCAGTGCAGCTAATCTCACAATTTCACCACAGTTATGGCTGCTTAGATCTGAGTAAGAAAGTCAAAGATGTCTAAAAATGTGGAATCAATACGGCTGCCTCTGTAGAATCACTTTTGAGCCCTCGGTGTTGACCACATAGCTGCAGCCTGTAACTTTTCTACTTAAACTTGCAATCATAATGACGCATCACGCATGAGTCAGGACATGACTGCGCTCATTTCGCCTGCCACGAATCGGTCCCTCCAGTTCTGACTTGAGTCACTGAAGGGAGATTCGCCTCATCACTGATGTAGTGACATGACGTGCATTCAGACTCATTTTGTGTGTTTGCACCTTTCAGAACAGTGATTTAACAACGAGAGTACAACTGTGTGGATTCTGTCAACTCGGAGCTCAGAGGCGAAATCAGGTCTTTTGTAATTCTGAACTTTGCACTCCTGGTTGCAGCTGTTTTATCAGCATGTATGTAGTTATGCCAACCCAAAAACTGAACAAATGACATTATTTTGCCTTTATGTAGACTAAACTGTGTCAAAGAAGTCTTTCTGGGAGGTGCAACAACATTAGATTTTTATGTTTTAGTTAATTTAAAGTACGTCAGTGTACTACATGTGTCTGGTTCTTAATGTGATCTCCATTTTCCAGTGTGGCCATCACTAATATTCGATTCAAGGCCCTGGATTTAGATTTTTAAAAAGATAAATGCTAGCTTTTGTCATAGCCCAGTCTGCACCAGAAACCTGATTTGTTCAACACGTGCAAAAATGTGTGTACTTCCTGTCATTGCTGCAGGTTAAAATGAATGTTTTTCTTTGTACACTTGCATTAAAAATACTGTTCATGTTGATACCTGACATTTATATTTAATGTTCGTACCGATATCACCGCTATATGGAAATGTAGGCTCGATATTTTTTTAACGCTGTTAACTGGAACATGTACTTAGACGTGCAGTGCTTGTGATACGATTTCCCCCCTTCTGGTTTACAATGTTCACCTCTGCTGAATTATTTTTATCCCCAGCAGGCATAAAATGTTTGTTTTTTTTGTTTCAAATCTTTAATCATTTATTTATTTGGTTTACAGTGTGTTGTGCTGTTGCATATTTTATATTAGAAAACTCAGCTTCTATTTCATAACTATTACAATCATAGATAAGGTTTTATTTTAATCCCAGAATGTGCTGTAAAATGTTTCAACTTCTACAGCAGTCATGCACTGTGTATGCCGAGGGCTTTTAATGTGGAAGATAAGGAGAGAAAAGCCCTTTTTTGTTGATCTGGCAGCGATACCATTTGCAATACTGGAAAAAGGTTGCAAAATAAAACAAAACAATGTATTAATAAATTAAAAATGCATGAGTACAGACAGAGGCTAAATGCTTTTAATTTGTGGATATTGCAACCAAAAAACAAAACAAAAGTCACTTAATCAACTGTAGAAACCTTTAAGAGCTGGATAGTTAATTCACCTGCATCACCGCCTGGTGCAGGATTCAATTTAAATGTCATACTTTCACCTAAGAGTGTAAGGTTTAAAAAATGTAATTGTGTTAATGGTTTCCCTGAAACTACTTAATCATTTTAAATAAGCACTCAGGAGAAAGCGGTATGATTCCCTTATAATAATCTCCCAGGTCATAAACGTCCGGCTCAGTCACCAACGACATTTACCAAAAAGCGGACCTACAACAATACATTTATCTTTTCCAACACTGAACCAACAGCAGATAAGAAGAGAGTGTGTTTAAAAAGCACTTCGGTCATTTCACAAGAGTAATAAGCTTCAGAGTGTGTAAGGAGTTGTTTGGAGGTTTAATGGAGTTCCTTTTGTGTTGTGCCGGCTGCTTTTAGAGAAAATGCCTCACGCCTAACAGTCACAAACAACCTGCTCTCATTATGTTTGGGTTTACACAAAAGATACAAAAAGTCAATCAAATGAAGCACAAATAATAGGCATTTAATAACCATGTCAGGACCAGTTAATCTGCTTTGGAGTGAAACTGTGTCAGAGGGACATTGTATTATGTGTAAATGTGAAACTGTCCAAACGAGCCTCAAATGTGACTCTGAACATGTCACCGTAACACGGAGTAGAATATGGGAGGCCAAGCGGTTCAAAGTCTTGACCAAAAACAAGATAGAACTCATCCAACTGGACTTGGCACGCTAAGCTGGGCTTTTATTTTGAAGGATTTTCCATTTCCCAACGAGAGCATACCTTAATTACATGATTTATCTGTTAGTGTGAATATTTAAATTCATCCGATATCTTACACCATATAGGCATGTTGCAGAAAAGAGACATCAGAAAACAAACACCTTACTGTATATAGTATAATTTCAGTTTTGTACAACCACAGTTCCTAAAAAGTTGCGATGTTGTGTAAAATGTAAATAACAACAGAATGCAATCTCATAATCCTATATTTTATTCAAAATAAAACACAGAAAGCATCAAATATTTAAACCATTTTAAGAAAAATCTTGGCTCATTTTGAATTTGTTGGCAGCAACACGTCTCGAAAAAGTTGGAACAGGGCCGTGTTTCCCACTGTGTAGCGTCCTCTTTTATTTTAACAACACACTGTAAACATCTGTAAACAACTGAGGAGAGCAGCTGATGGACTTTTAGATGAGAAATGTTCTCCCATTCTGGTCCGATATAGGACTCTGGCTGTTCAACAGTCCTCGCTCTTCTTTGTCGTATTTTTAGTTTCATGATGCTCCTGGACTGCTGGCTCTAATAGAAACTGTCCGCAGTTTAGCAATGTCTTACTGAAAAAGTCATTGTCTGGATGGGACCATATGGTGATCTGTAGACAATGTAGGTGTGCCAGTAGATTTTCCAGATGTGCAAGCTGCCAGCTCAGTAGGCACAAAGGTATGAGATATGAAGATAAAGACCGAGAAGACAGCGACATTTCAGGATCATGTTCACACGGGGCTTCTTTGCACGATGGAGCTTTAACCTCCATTTGTGGATGGCACAGTTAATTGTGTTCACAGACAGTGATTTCTGAAAGTGTTCCTGCTTTTAATGCAGTGCTGATTTTCAGCCTTGTCGCTTGCGCACAGAGATTTGTCCATATTCTCTGAATCTTTGGTTGATTGTGTACCGTAGATGATGAGATGTAAGTTTTCTCAATTTTACACAATTTGCATATGCAGTTTTATGGAGATTAGTGAACCTCTGCCCATTTTTACCTCTCTTCTCTAAGATGCTGTTTTTAGACCCAATCATGTTACTCACCTCCTGCCATGTAACACAAGTAGTTGCAAAACATTCCTTCAGCTATTTTTTAAGTACCACTCACTTGTCCAGCCTTTTGTTGCTCCATGACAACTTTTTTGAGACATTTTGCTGCCACTGAATTCAAAATAAGTTAATATTTTTTATGAAATTTCTCAGTTAAAGATCTGGCAAGTTTTCTGTGTTGTGTTGTGTTGTGAATAAAATGTGTTTACGGGACTTGCAAATTATTGTATTCTGTTTTTATTTACATTTTTCTTCTTCTATGTAAAATCTTACATAAAATAATAAAAATGCAGTTTATCTAAACCACATAGAAATGGGTTGTTTTATAAGCTTTTTCTGCTTCCTTTGAATGCACCTGACCACAAAAAGAAACACTGGTTTGATATTTACCTGTAAGACCCGAACATGATCTTCTCTCCATCCACCAGCATGTATTTGGAGCACAGGGAGCCTGGCAGTTTTCCAAAGGACAGGGCCAGCCCTGCACCTTTTAGCATCCGCACACGGAGATTCTGTAAAAGAAACACCTGTTGAATTACACACCAGCTTACCTGTGTCAAAAATGTCACACAGGTAAGCCTGAGTAAACGGACCCCAGCTATCGGGCATCCGTGGCAAGGATGACTGGCTGATTTACAGAGATGCCAAGTCAAATTAGGGCAGTCACACCCAGAAACATAAAGTCAGCTTTCTTAATAAGTAAAGGCCAAAACCCAAACACTTCAGCCACCTCTGTTTACTTAGAGGGAAGCAGGAAAAGAAAAGGACGTAAATGCTGAGTAGACAAACTGGGAGGAGGCTCTCCTGTGCTGTCAACCCTGGCGTGGGGGTGGGAGCGTCAAGTTACCATCTTTGGATCTGTTCTCAGGAACTATGAATGTTCACTTGTCACTAGTAAGAGTAACAGAGCCCGGCACTCTGAAGGGGCCTTTCACAGCCTTATAAACTGATACCACAATGGCCAGCCATTCCACCACTCCGGTTAAACCAGACTGGAGCTGAAAAACTCTGCATACAGCCGATAAGACGGGGTATTATGACACGGTGAAGATAGGATGACAGGTAACTCACTGTTTGTGCTTCATCTAAATCTGCACCTAATGTCACATCTCAGCTTCTGCACCACAAGAAGCAGCAATTACATGTTAGCTCGTGCTAGCGTCGGCTCAGCAGTCGATTTTCCATTAATTCCTCAAAAATCATTTATTTGACCCTCCCTGTTTTACTCTGGAAGGAAAATACTTATTTTTTCCATACATATTTTCCACAAGTGCTCCAACAAGTCCATTTCGTCATAATTTATTGATCATGTTTAGCTGACAGCATTTCCTACTGTTTATCAGTTACCTAAATAATGTATCCGCTCCTTTTAGCTAACTAGTTAAAGCTTTCTTGCAAAACCTTTAATGATCTATTTCAGTTACTTAGATAATAATTTTTTCAGCCTCAATCTTTGACTTTTTTGTGACTGAACAATATAATCACTTACTTTTATCCTATTTTTAACCTATTTCAACCATTTACTTAAAATTTGTCGCGCAAAACCTTTAGCAATCTATTTCAGTTACTTATCTAAAATGCTTTTTTCAGCCTTAATCATTGACATTTTTGCTGACTTAACTTTTTAATTTGTTAATTTTATCCCTTTTTTTTAACAATTTCAACCATTTACTAAACATTTTAGCTAACCGTCTACTGTTTATGTTTTACTTTAAGCTCTATCAATTCTTTAAAAGTCCCATTAAAAACTACTTCATCCATATGATGCTGGATACTTTTCTGAGCAGTAAATTGGCAGGTTTGACAAATTAAATTCCTGTAACCCCCAATGTGCTGTCGCAAAGGCAGTTATGAGAAAACAAATCTAACCCTACCCTGAGGGTTAAGAGGGAAAATGTCTTTTAAGGTTTTTGTGACTTGGATGCACTGATCTTTTAGGAGCAGTTAATCTAAAACGTATTGCCAAGTTTTCCTGGATCATGTTTTAACTAGATCAGGCCTTTGAGGTAATTATATTGTCAGCGATTTCCCAGAAGCCTGACCTATGATTCAAAATAAGTTTTAATCTGGGATAATTCCAGCTGTCATCGTCATTGTTCCAGGACTCAGAGCAGTGACCTACTGAGCTGTTTTCCCATGTTCATTTCCTCTTTGTTTACCGTGTCAGAGAGCCTCCTCTCTCTGCAGCGCTTTGTTTGCTCACCCGCAGATGCATCGCGTTAATCTGCAGCCGAGAGCACATATCCAGAAAGTGGGGCACTCCCCTGGCCTCCAGCACAACGTAAACTGCCACGCCACGCCGTGACGAAGCATCCAGCAGGTCCTGGAGAATCTGCAGGTCCGTGAGGAGGTCCATGACGATGGCCACCGCCTGGGAAAATCAGAGGGGAGAGGAGCCACCTCACGTTACTTGTGCATATCCATTAACACTTGTACTCTTTTTCAGTTATTTAAGCAGTCACATTTTTTTAAAATTTGGAAACAACAAATGCTGAACAAAAGAAGAAGACTATAACAGAAGCATACACAATACACAAGAATGTGAATATTATTTAAAGACAATAAATAATTCACAAAATATTGAGACTAACTGGATCGAGGTTCTCAAAGTTGCAGTTTTAGTGACATTTTAAGTAGATAGCATGTGACTGAGGGCATCCCCTAATGTTCACACCATGTGTGCTCACCGCGTGTTGGTTGTAATTTTCATTTCAAGGTTAGTTTAATGTTGTTTAACATAAGGTGGTCCTGACATTCATTTACACCAGTTCATTTAAGTACATTTTGCATGGAGCTACAGACTACAGAGGCTATAAAGATGGTTTTGAGCTGTCAGGTTGGCAGTTCAACTCCAGGTCCAGCCCCATTACCAAAACTATTTCTCTTTTGCTTTTGCTTTTGGGTCCCACAAATCTGAAATTAATTTGGTAGCCTTGGTGTGAACTTTAAAGATATTAACAAATTTAGACTCATGAAATGAGTCATGTAAAAATGCAGTGCATCTATACACACTTACACCCACTCGTAACTGACAGATCAATAACGAGCGGACGTCACGGTTATGTCACCGCAGTCGTGTGCACATTTTGGTGGCATAATAACAGAAAATATATGAAATAAAACGAGAAAGACGTTGGGACTAAGTTTAAAAAAACAAAACATCTTTTTGTGCCTTTACTCATGGGAACAGAAATGCAAGTTTTTAGAGAATCATCAAAGGCATCCTTTGATGTGAATCACGGAGGTTTTTGGTTGTTAAACAGAAAAACAGATACATATCAGGCACACACATAAAGGTAAAGTCAGCAATAACGGATGGTTAGAAAGATAAATTAGAGGGATCCTTATAGAAGACACCTCGTTACCAACTTTAACTGACAAAACAAATCAGTCATTTTCATTGTTTCCTCATTTGTGTATCAGTCAATCAATATTATAATGGGTGATATGACACTTCTTTTCACAATGACTGAAGATAAGCTCAGTTAAGCCTCTGGATTACATGGTATCATTGCGGTCACAGCATGACCGAGCTAATTTATACTTGGCTTTAAATCTACACAGAGTCTAGGCTGTAGGTTGTGCAACAGGCCGAAACCATTGCCAGCATTTATACTTGTGCACAGTATGCCTGCGATGCTAAAATACCCGTTGTCGGCTGAGTTTCTCTATCCGAGCTGCTCAATTCCCTTCCAGTCAGTTTGAAAAATAGCAGCACAAGAAGGAGTAACCAGAAATGAGTTGGAGGAAATGACTGCACTCACTGCATCGATGCAACGTGTATTTTCCTCTCTAGAAAGATGCACGTCAGGTTACAGCACAAGTTTGTGGTTGCAGCATACCTACGATTTAGATTTAACTCAGAGTTCTGAACCCTGAAGTTACAGTGGAAGCATCCACGGATACACAAAGTCCAAACTTTATTTCCTCACTGATCACTTAGTCACAAAAATTTAAAGTGTCTTGGGCAACAAAGTACATTTCTGCTGTGTCATTCAGATGGTAGGGTCACAATTTTATAATGTATACTTTATTGATCCCCATGGGGAAATTCCTCTCTGCATTTAACCCATTCACTGAGTGCAGCAGTGGGCTGCCATTGGGCGCCCGGGGAGCAGCATGTAGGGACGGTACCTTGCTCAGGGGTACGTCTGGGTAGCCGTTCAGGGGAATCGAACCCCTGACCTTCCGATCACGGGGCCAACACTTTTGGCTCTTGGCTGCTGATGGTGATGTCATGGTGTGGGAGATATTTTCTTGGCCGCCTTAGTAACTGTTCAGCACTGAGTATTATTGCTGACCATCTCCATCCCTTCATGACCACAGTGTACCCATCTTCATATGTCACAAAGCACCAAATCATTTCAAACTGGTTTCTTGAACATGACAGTGAATTCACTGCACTCCACAGTCACCAGAATCCATTAGAGCAGCTTCAGCATGTGGTGGAACGGGAGATTCATATCATGGGCGTGCAGCAGACAAATCTGCACCAACTCTGTGAAGCTCTCATGCTCTCACCATGGACCAAAACCTCCGAGGAATGTTCCCAGCTCTTTCTTGAATCTAAGAAAGTGGCTGGCAAGTGCACAGGTAATTCAGTAAGTGTGAGTGGAAATAAAAGCTGAAACCACTTCTGTTTTGCTCCTGTAAAACACCTCAGACCAGCCTGATGGGTAAAAGTCACCGAGTTCACGATTCCTATGTATTTACTTTTAAATCCGGCTGCGGGACGCACCATTTAAACATTAAAACCACATCTGAATGTTTCCACCACTCCCACTGCCAGTCCGAACAAAGGCACCGGGGCGCTAACCTATAATTAGTCTTGCGATATGAAGTTTAAACACATAACCTTACACCACGGCAGCAGTTCACACTTCTGCATAACTTGTTTTTCCAGGTGATTAAAAGTTTTAGCAAAGACAGTTTGGACAAATGCCAGCAACGGCTACAACTCACAGGCACCGCTAATCTGAGCAAGAAATCAGCAGGTACATCTCTAACAGATGCATTTATAACACTTTACAGCACACAGTTTAATTATGTACTGGATTTATTAGACCAATAAGACTGCTGTTTGCACTGAGACGTTTTATAGCCTCTGCTGGTTTTTGTACCCTTTAGAGCAGTTTCAAAAGATCATGTGACTCTTTTTTTCCCCATTTCCTTATTACAGTTTGTTTGGGACTCATCCAGCAAACTGAAACTAGTTCTCCAGGAAGAAACGAGTTTGAATAACACAGTAAACCAGGCATGACTCAGTGAAGCTCCTGTCATCAAATTCTCATCCAAACTGCTTACTATGCATTTTATTTTGGAAAAAACATCTATCCAGAAAATGCTTAATCTGAACTATTTCAAGGTTTTCTGGGAATTGAAGCGTTATTAAACAAGTACACACCCACTTCATATGGCCAACGGTTATTCCACCTGCCAAGACTGTTTTATTGCGTTGACCTTCCAAGAGCTCTGGTTGATAAACCGACCTTTAAAGGGGCTCTACTATCAATCCGTCTGTCCATTTTCTTCCACATATGCTTTTATATAGTATTCATATTGAACATGGCCAAAGTTTAAAGTAATAAAATAAGTGTATGTACAAGTAAGAGCAGTAAGAAACCTGAATACTGGGCTAAAGGTTCAGGCTTTCTTCTGCTCTAAACACTCAGGTTTTTGTTTTCTTGGATCTTTGTGATGTCAAAGAGAGCAGAAAGCTCTGGCAGCCAATCAGAAGAACGTGACCTCAATGAGATGAGCTTAAACAGTTCATTTCCAAAAGAGGATGAAACGAGGGGCTTCACCAAGGCCCAGCACAAAACAAAGAAGGATTATTTTGAACTGTGACTCATGTAAAGCTACTCTATTAGACTCCAAGAGTAAAAATATGGAGCTGGAAGTGAGCAGATTAGATCCACTTCAGTTGTAGTGGTTTACAAGTTCACCTAAAAGAGGTTTGGGCTCTTTGTCCACAAACAGCAGGTTTACGATGGCGCTGAAATCTGAGTTTTTAATCAACCACTCCTTTTAGGTGAGTACAGAGATTTGCCAATAGGATTGTGCTTTCAATGAGAGCTTTAAAAACTAATTAAAGGCACCTGTCAGCAGCAGAGAAGTATTTACATGACTCACAGTTCCAAATAACTCTTTTTTATCTTATACGAGCCTTTGGTGCAGACCCCGAGTTCCCCCTCTGCCAGAAATAAGCTGTTTCAGGCTTAGCCCCTCCTCCATTAAGCAAACTTTCTTCTGATTGGCTGCTCCTCATAAACATAAGGTTTGAACAGCAGGTGGGTGGGACTTCTCTGTAATACAGAACCATCATGAGTAAGAACAACTGAAACAGTGTTTAGAGCAGATGGCGGTCTGAGCCTTTGGCTCACAGGGTCCACCTGGAGTATAGCACCTGTGTATATTACAGGAAATAAGGAAAAACACAAGAGTTCCCCTTTAACTGTTTCCCCCATAGAGAAGTGGTTTAACAACCATTAGAAAAGTTTCCAGGGTTTTTTCCAGGGGTAGTTGCATAAGCAGAGACCACCCTCACTAACTTCTGATGCAAACACAGTTATTTTGTTCTGTATGAAGCCTGAAATACAACAGAAACCACTCAGTTCAGAACTCCAACAGTTACTCCTAGTAGGCTTTCAGGGGAAAAGTGATGTCCACAGCTGGCATATTTATATTTAAGCAAGATCTTTTCAAATGCCCAGAGTTAAAAAGCACTCCTCACAGTCACTCTGATCCAATTTAGCGTCAGTTTTTTCAGCTCCGAAAGCCATGTTCATCTTTTATGTCTACCAGCTCGTATGATGTACACAGACATCTAAAAACAAGAATTTACACACAGTTTATTTATTAGCTGAAGCGACACTTTAGACATGAGACAAGATAAATGTCATAATTTTATTGCTACTTTTAACGACCTGGAAACACCTGGAGAGGTTTGGGTGTTTGTTGGCGAGTGCTGCTGCCTGTCTTTGTTCATGGCTGGGCTTCAGCTTGTTTTCTCTGGTGTCTATCATCACGTGTGATATAATGGAAAACCTTCCACTGTGGCAACTTGGAACAAACACTTGAGCCTTGTGACGTGGATGGACAACTCCTTGTGTAAATGACTTCTCCTGTCGAGATTCTGGTAAAAGTGCACCTTCTTCTTCTGCGTGTAAACACGCATGACATCACCTGAATTGCCGAACTCTTTGGTTTTTTTTTCCTTTTCAGGTGACATTTTCTGCTTTTTCTCTTGAATGCAGTTCGACCGGTAACCATCACCTCGGCTCTTTCATATGTGCAGCTCGGCTCTTCTCTTGGATTGCGATAATGATCTCCTGTAGAGTAATGTTATGCTTCCAGGATTAACATGTGTGTGCGTGCACCACTTAAACCCCACAAGGACTCTTTCAAGTATCTGTCAGGCTTTTAGGAGGGGATGATTTATTTTACCTGAAGGGGAGCAATCCCAGCCTGTGACTGATTCATTAAGCTGACACGGCGCTGAGCAGACTGCTGTAGATGGATAATAACGTGGATTATTAACTATTCAAATATGATGAGTTCTGCACATCTTTATTTGTATTTTCACCCAGCAAATACAGCCTCCGGTGCTGCCTGTCAAAACCGATCGTAGGTGAGCGATTCTCCTCATTAGCTTCAATTTTCACACCTGGGAGGTCAGCCAATCAGACGGAGTCGTGCAAAACTCCAAGTGGGCAAGGAGAAAAGTTTAAAAAAATAAGAGTGGCTTGTTGAGTGCCAACCCTAACCTGGTCTGCAGGATCGTGGGGGAGGTTTTAATCGCTCTGTAGGGTGCGTGTCATGATGCGAAGCTGCCACTCAGCTTTCCCCTTCTGCGTCGCTCATGACTCAGCTTGTTAAAACTTGCACAGGACTCTCCCATTCATTTAGCTTTTATCATTTTATTTACCCACGCTGGCTTCATTAACCCTCACCTGCTTCAACCTTACTAGAAAATTCTCTGAACAAGCGTCAGGTTTTATAAATGCTACTGCAGCGCTACAACTTACAAACACGCCGTATGCAGTTTGCTGGTCATTAAGTTTTGAGAAAGAGGACGTGAGGATACACTCGCTCAGTGAGTTCAAATCTGGTTAAAATACAACAGATCTGAGAAATGTTTCCATCTGATTCCATAACTTCAGTAACTTAATGAAACCATTAAAAAAATGTGGCCTTCACAGTATGGAATTTGTCAGTGTTACAGCCTCTGAAAGCACACAGAAGTAGGTGGAATTTTGTCACTTTTACAGTTCTCATTAGTTTTTCCTTTTGAGCATTTCTGAACCTTCATAACTTCAATCAATGAGATTTTCAAGGCCGGAAAAAAACATTTAATCTCTGTTAAAACTTTAAACTAAATCAACTTTAGAAACACCTAATGCATCACAATGTTTCAAAAATCTGTATTTTATCTTTTATTATTTATTTATTTATCTTTTTTATGTTTCCCATAATCAGCTTTTAGCATTAGTATCATGGGATGAATTACAGTTTTAATAAATGACAGAGAAGTTTAATAAATCGAGCCCTGGTACCCTGATTGTTTGATCTGTTATCTGATAACTCACTGGAGAAAACTCAAAAGAATCTCATCGACATGTGGAATAGGAGCTTAAACACCAGATAAACCCAGGAAAAACCTTGGAGCACCTCGGGAGTGCTGGCAGGTATCCCTGGGAGTGCATTAATGTCAGTAGTCGTCTTCATAAAGACAGCGATGGGCGATCAGGTGATCCTGTTTTAGTCATAACCAGCCTGTCTGCAGGGACCCAACGAGATAGAAAAACTACAACGCCTCTTTCAGGGCAACACTGACAGAACAACCTTTAGCCAAAATCTGAGAACCACTCATTAAAATAACCTCAAACTCAGCAGTGGACTTACTCAGGCCTCCAGAAACTTTTCTTGTTATTAACCTCTCAGTTTATTAAAAAGTATTTAACAGGGACATACTAGACAACATTTCCAGTTCCATATTTTTATTACCGGACACTAATAAAGTAGCACAGGTCAAAATGATCAGTTTTTACCTTATGCTGGGTTTCAACACATCTTCTGTCTGAAATAAGCCAATTTAGGTCCTATACTTTAAGGCCACACTACACCTCGGCAAAAGCAGAACTACTTTGTGTAAAAGTACAGAAATCCCACGATAAGTTTTAGAGAATATCACAGGGAATATATGAAGCAATAAACCCAACTGAGTTTCTGTTTGAAAAGAAAACAGCACCAGCTTTTCCCACTATGACGTTCCCAGAGAAACCCTGAATGAGTCAATCATTCCCTTTTATGCAAGCTGAAACTCGGAGCACCGGAGCAGAGCGCTACGCCGTGACGATGGAAATTCCAGGTAAAAAGTCAGATGTGTATCTTTTATTTTCCTGTTTGTTGTTTTACAGCTGAAAAACAACAAAAAGCTCTTTGAATTACAACAAATGTGAAAAACTTGAAACCCGCCTGCAGCTTCTGTTCTGTGGCGACTCATTAAACTGTTAAGACGGTGCAGTTATCAACACGTAAACCTGTAAAATGTATGTACATGTACAAAGTGTACATATATATACCACAGTGGGAGTTATGAGCATACATCACAGTATGGACAACTAAGGTAAAGTGTGAATTATTGAAGAAACCTTTGAATAATCCTTACAAAAGCAGGCCTGAAACTAAAGATTATTATTGTTATTAGTGAATATTCTCCTCTTTTGTTTTGACATAACTTTTATATATTCAAAGTGAGGAAAATTACTCTAATTATCAAATTAATCATCCAATTGCTGCGTGACAGGATGAACCTGGAGGAAGGAAGTGCTACATGACTCAGCGAGGCAAAAAAACAAACTAAGTACAAAAATTATTCTTGGAACAATTCAGCCAGCGACCCCATTTCTTATATGGAGATTTTAAATTATTTAAAAGTATTTTTAACCCTAAAAAGATCGATTATCAAAACTTTTGCCTATAATTTTGTTTTTAACGTTGTCTGCAGGCTGTCCCAGTTCACAGTTCACTCCACCTGTCCTCTGCACTCAAAATAAATCCTAAAAACCTGAAGCTTTAAATCAAACTGGCATTTACTGCAGGCTGTGATGAATTCAGCAAGACAGGAAACATGAGGAGTGACTGTAACCGGCTCAGTCTGGGGGGGGGTCTTTGTCACTTTCGTGGTCAGGTGAGCGTCTGCAGCCAATCGCTGTTAGTATTACAGTGTTATTCTCCTTCTTTGTTACAAGTAGGTCAGGGACTCTCTCCTTTAATTGCTCCACCATATAAGAAATGAGTTTTCTTTGTCTGGCTCAGGTGCAGGAGCTGACTCGTAAACTTTCCTAAATTTGAATCTGCAGGTGTTTTATTCCACCTGTTTTACTGTTTTATGCATGCAGTCACATTTTTGTATCAGCACTTTTAGAGGCAAGTCATGGATTTCATTTTCATGTAAGAAGCAAAGTGCTCGGCAGGAAAGCTCAGAGGTTTCTTCTTATTTAAAGTTTCCCCATTTCATGCCTGTAGAATTTGAATCTCTGTGGGTTTGAAGTTAAATGAGGAGAAAACTGAATACTTCTTACTGTTTTCTGACTTTATAAGCACTACATCACGGACTAAGTGAACACTCACCTGCAGCCCTGACTGTTTTTATCGCTTCAGGTTAACAAATAAAAGGACTGAAATTCCTACAAGTCAGGGTGTCCCAAACTTGGTGGCTTATTATGGTAAAATGTGAATAATTAAAGCTAAACTTTCAAACACTTGTGCGTAAATTTGAGTTTGGTTTAGTTGCTGTAAATAGGGTGGATATGCAGGGTTTCTCTTCTTTTCTGTTACCTTGTGTGACTCCTGGATGAGCTTCCTCACCACCGCCTTGATGTGCGGTCCCTGCTCTTTGGGGGGGTGGGTGTACACGGACACCCGGGTCACCCCCTTGTAGACGCCGCTGCTGCCGGGCCAACCGATGTCCAGAGTCGGGACCTCTGTGTCGGACATTTGGGGCCAGTAGGTGGAGTGGACCCCGGAGTCCGCGCTGGAGGAGCCCTTGGACTTGTCGTGCTCCCCGGACTCGGAGTCGCTGTCCGTGTCGTACTCCTGGAAGGTTTTGCGGATGACTTTGACCTCCCGGGCGCAGAGGAAGTCTTTGGTGTTGTCCTCCTGGAGGCGCATCTTGAAGGCTCCGTCCCCGTTCCTCAGCAGCTGCTCCAGGGCCGCGCGCTGCTCCTCGCTGTAGTAAAACTCCGGCTTGGACTCCGGGACCTTCTCGTTAACGTGCTCATCATCCATGCACACCAGCTGAGACTCCGCCATGGCCCAAAAATGTAAAAACAACTTCCCCCTCAGTGCGCCTCCGCTGCTGAACCCGCTGCTGCTGCTGCTGCTGCTTCCCAAGAACCGCAATACCTGTGCTGACAGGTAGCCAGGGGGCGGAGCCAAAAAGGCAGGCCCACGTTATTAAAGAACATCCGGCCTGTAAACTTTCAGAATAAAACTTTCGAACGGCAACAACGGAAGTTTGTCAGTGGTGGAGCCTTCAGAGTAGTGGTACGTTATTGTAGTTAACCAGGGATGTCATTTTTTTATTTTTTTATTTTTATTTTTTTAGTGTTATGGGCCACATACAGACTACTTTGAATTAAAATATCGCTGTAAAGAAGTTGAATTACTTTTTTAATCCCTTACTTCACCTAATATGAGAACTAGAAGTGCAGTTTCAACAGTGCGTCTCAGTCCTCAGTGGCTCATTGCCCAGACGGTTCTGTATTTATAAAACATTAAAACAAGTTTTTGTTTAATCACAGAAATGTTTTTAAACTGTAGACACACTATAATAAAAACAGAAATTTTAGTTGATAGTGGAAAACAGGAACTTTTCTGTCATTTCATTGTTTATCTATTACTTGAGTACTTTGGTGTAGTATAACTGGTAATGCAGGTGGAGTCTTTATCAATAGCAAAAGCTACAAAACTTATGACAATGCAGCCAAAAGTTCAAAATCTATGCACGAAGCCTTCCAGCGGGCCAGACTGGAGTCTTATGTTTTGCATCCCAACTAAAAATAAACTAAAAACTAAAACTAGTTGCGGAAAAGCATCTTAGGCAACTAAAATAAAAATAAAAATTAGACTTTCGGTGCTCGGGTGTGTACTGGCTGACTCCTGGCAGCTGCTTGGCGGGACCTGGCCCTCCTGGCTCTGGCGGGCCCCTTGCGGGGTGTGGGGGGCCCTCAGGTCTCTGAGCCTGGGGCTCAGTCTGCTCTGGCTTATCTGGGTGCTTGTGGAGCATGTGGAGCTCGTTGTCGCTGTGGCCTACCATGGCTCTACCTCGGGCTCTCCTCAGCTCTTTTTTTTAGGTGGGTGGCGCAATTGCCCCTGCGGTGGTCCTCCTTGGGCTCTCCTTCTCTGGGGGGGGGGGAGCTGTGGATGTCTGGGATCCGGGTCTCCTCCATGGCTGTGGCCCCCCACACCCACTATTAGACACCTACATGGAGTAACCTTATGAATACAAGCGCACTCACACACACAGGTGTGCACACAGGGTTGCAAACAAGTACTCAAAGACACACACTATCTTGGTCAGCTGCTGCCTCTAAACATATCGTGCATCATTAATACTGTGTGCTGCTCAGTAACATTTGATATGTATTATTTACTGTTACTCATGGTTATGTTGGTTGTTGCTGTGGTTTCCCTGCTGTGTTGTTTTCTTTCTGCTTGTTTTTTTTCAGCAGGTGTTGAAGCAGATTTTCAGTGTCTTTTCTCTCTCTATTCCTCTTCTCCTCTATTTTTCTCTCCGTCTCCTTCTGTTAACTCTCTTCCCAACTTCTCTTTCCTTCTTCTGTTCTGTCCGTTCTGATAAAAATCTAATAAACCATGACTCTGAAGTCGACCTTTCTTGGCCTTCAGACAAGAGTTCTGATTGCTACAGTGCCGGACAGGACAGGCAACAAAATTAAATAAAATAAAACCAAGAATAAAAAGTTTATATATTTTTCAGTTTGGTAAAAAAAAAAAAAAAAATTACATTTAAATTTTATTACTGTCCTGTTATTATACTTCCTGTACCGGTTTTCCTAAATATTGCAATTGACATATGCCCTCCATACAATAACAATCAAAAAGACTAAAACTAGCAGTGAAAATAAGAAAAACTAAACTAAACATAAATACTTTCAAACAATAAAAACTGAACTGAAACAAGAAAATCCAACCTGGAAACCAACAGAAATTAAACTGAACTGAAAGCAAAAAGTCAAAATAAGATAAAAAATAAAAAGTAATTAGAAAATACAAAACTATAGTAACTTTGAACCAAAGGTTCCCAAATGTGGTGTCTTGGGTTTTGCACAAAAAGTAAGAAATTAAATCTTACATTTACATATACATCAGAACACATCATCCATCCATGTCCACTTATCCTAATCAAGGTTTCAGGGGAACTGGAGGCTATCATAGCTGCCACAGGGTGACAGGCATGGGACACCCTGAACAGGTCACCAGTCTAACATAAAGAGCCAGACAACCATTCTCACCTATGGGAAATTCAGAGTCACCATTTAACCTAACCCAACTAACTGCATGTCTTTGGACTGTGGGAGGAAGCAGGAGCACCTGGAGAGAAGCAGAAACATGCAAACTTCACAGACGGTGGAGTCAAACTCAGGACTTTCTTGTTGTAAGGCAACAGTGCAAACCACGATGCCACCATGCTCGCACACAAAAGCATCTAAAGAAAAAAAAACCTGCCTGGAGATATTACTGCAAAAGCTTCCTGTTCCCGCACATGTTATCCTAGTCACTTAGAAACCAAACATCACTTCTCATCCCTGGCCTAAAGTAAGAGAGCACCGGATCTTAACGAGACGCACAGCCTGTGTTAGATTGTGTGAAAGTTTCTGATGAAGAAATTGATGCATGTTACATTAGCAGTGCTCTCTGCAAACCAAAAAGTGTGGTTGGTACCCTGCTCAAAAATCCCTTCATCAAATGGTTCGGTTAAAACTCTCAGTGATGTCATTCCCCAAGACATGAAGGTGGTTTTCTGCAGCTATAAATAAATGCTGTCCTGCTACTCTTCAGTGTGCTTTCTTTAGAGCAAAAGAAGCTTTTTTAAACCTGCTTTTATATCTGCACACTTTTTGGATTTCTCCATCGGCTGACTGAATGACTCTGGATAACAAATGGATATCAGCTCTGCACCACGACAGACAGTGAACTTTCTCTTACATCTGCTCTGGTGCCAGAAGGAAAGACATAAAATTATTTTGATTACATTTATGTTTGGATTTATTGAGTATTTTACGTTTTTCTATTTTATAGTCTATGAGCAAATTTTCAGTTTTTTCTTAAGTTATTTTGTCAGAAATGTAATATTGTGTTTATTTGTATTGAGTTTGGCTGTTTTCCATCTCCACTTCAGTATTCCAGGTGCCATAGCTGTATAACAAGCTACTGATAGCATCACCTTCAACCACCACAACTAGCTGCTTATTATACACACATTAATTTTTGTAAGAAAAAATAAAGTATGTAAGTGTATTTTTATTTAATTCCAGAAGTCTTGAAGTCAGTGTTCATCGCATCAAAAAAGTAAAACAAGAGTGCAATTTCTTTGTCTTTAATCAGGATTTTATTTTGAAGGGCAACTCTCCTTACCTGTACATCTGAAATTTTGGTTAACTTTAAGCACATGGACAATAATTAAAGTACATCTGCCATGCTTTCTATTATTTTCTGTCAGGTTTTCTCTTCCATTGGTTTCACACTAACCTTGTGAATATGAACTTTTTCATCTCTGGCTGTGAGCACCGAAGCCCCACCCACCTGCTTGCAAAGTCACTTGTCTGCGAGAGACAACCAATCAGAAGAAAGTTAGCTTAAAGTGAAGCCTTAAAAGCACTGAATGCAACTTCCTGTGTTTAAAACACTTTTAAAGCTTTCGCAATTAATTAACGCGGCCAAAAAAATTTAAAGAAACAACCTCGGTCATGATTTCCATATTGTGTTTGTACTGTGTTGAAGACAAATCGACTGAAGTTAAATATCATAGGGCTGTCTGCCTGTCGAAGTGTGTAAATGTGTGAAAAAGTGCTTAGGCAGAGAAAAAAAGTATTGGTGTAAATGTGTGCTCAAACTGTGTAGAAAAGCGCGATGTAAACACAGTGCATTTGCACATTTGAACCACAAGAGGGTACAGTGGGTGATTGTAGCATCCAGTCTGCCATAAGAGGAAAAGGCACTGATGGAGAGGAAGATGTCATAGAACAGCTATTTAAACCACAGCTGAAGCACTCGGAAAGCGACTTTTATCGCCGCCAGCACCAAGTCTCGGAAATTAACGATAAAAAAAATGAAGCAACAGTTTATGTTTGCTATGTTAGCTTTTTGTAGATATGTGATTGACAAGGAATATGGTTAGCTCAATTAGTGCTTCATGGCTTTTTACCATATCATTAACAGTCTTTTTCTTCTTTTTATCGTTAAAGACTCGATTATACAGCAGGGCCTAATAAATGTAATTTTAGGTTTTACTGGATCTTTAATATTCTGAACCTCAGTTTTGTTCTTTTAACTTTCACATTTTTAGGTTATTTTTTATTCTTAACAACTGAATTTTATTTATTTGTATTGACGTTGCACTCATTTCTTACACGGCCTACTTTAAATGGATGTGCAAATCATGTTTAGAATTTTTACTACGACTCTGAAATGTTATTATGTGACGCTCTTAATGTTAGTTAAATGTGATTCATTAAAAAACTTTGTGGTAACACACTGCCCACTAGTGGTGAGAGTTTAGTTCATAGAGTAAATACAAAAAAGTATCTTTAAAGGGGGAGGAGCTAAAATGACTTGTTTTAGAGCTGGTAGCTGCGCCAAAGCCCAGTAAAAGATAAAAAATAAACATTAGTTTGATTTGTGAATCATGCAGAGACCAACTCCAAGAATAAAATATTAAATATTACATAAAATAAATAAAAATTCACCTTTAAAACTACAGAAATACCCAAATAAATATCAGAAATATCACAGGTAAAATGTGATAAGATAAAAGATAAAACCCCACAGAAAGCCCTCGTCATGAGTGAGCATCATTTAAACATGAAGGTGGTGATAAAAAAAAGTTTATTTAAAAAGTCAGTAACATTTTTTGATAAAAATGTGTCAAAAAAGTGAGCAGACAGTCCAATCATCAGCAGCCTGGCCAGCGAGCATTCAGACAACATGCCTACAGACACGTCATGATACAAACAACATCCTCAGGCATCATTTGCAGCATTTCCTGTGTGCCAGGTGAACATGTGGGAGCTGTAGGAAGTTCCTGCAGGTGTCCCTGCTCTTTTGTAAATAAAGCTGCACTGCCTCAGTCCTCTGGAGGGAGGCTGACACGCAGCGCATACAGAAGCCCGCTTGTTCATGTTGAGAAACTCATCAAGATCCGACGCAGCCGCAGATCAAGTCTGAACGAGCGCAGGCGTTTTAAAATCATCGCCCGTGGCGTTTCCTCACAGCTGCTCTGTGTAGTTTGCAGGAAACAGCCCAATCGATCCTCTCAGCTTGCCTTTCCACCACGACGCATCGGAGTTATCCAGCACCTCGATGACGTCGCCGGCGGAAAACTCGAGCTCGTCGTCTTCTTCTGCAGTGAATTTGTAGAGCGCCCTGACCTGCAGCGTGGATGGTCTCTGCAGGTGGAAACCAAACAGTGATCAATACCTGACGGACACACTAGACACAGCTGTGTGAGTCCTTTACTGGACTCTTACCCCACAGAAAACAGGAGCTACTGCTTTTTGTGACTTCTGCATTTTAACATTAGCTAAAAAGCCATATGCTGTAACTTGTCTTTAGCAGCCACATATCCCACACAGTAAAATGAGCCCTTAAAGTTTACCCAAAATGTACTTTTTGAAATTTTTTCCACTGAATTACCAGAAAACAGATCAAACATCCAGACTGCCAAATACTTCTGTTTCTGTTCCTCTACATCACAGACAGTGCAGTTTATTGAAACTATGATATATCCTGATGCTGATACTCAAAGTTTGTTATTCAAAAATAAGCAAAGTGTGGCTTTAGACTGCGACACTCTGAGTGGGTGTAAACTGATTTGACTGCAGTTTTTAAATAGAAGTGAAAAACACGTTTAAGCTCTATGTAAAGGCAGTTGTGAAAAAGAACATTTTCCCAGGACAAAACCGAGTACATTCACAATGATTGCACAGGATTTAAGAAGGTAAGCGGCTGCCAGGAGCAGCTAATCAAATGCTCTTGATTTACTGATCATTGGCGAGGCTCAACACTTTGATGAAAGCAGAGATTTTGGCTGCTGGTCTGAAGTATGCATGTGCATGCATGGACTTCCCCCTGAGGTCAGCCTGTGCAGTGCTCAGAGAAACAGCTGAAAACCCAAGAGGC
Source organism: Etia nguti (assembly GCA_015106755.1). Lineage (NCBI taxonomy): Eukaryota > Metazoa > Chordata > Actinopteri > Cichliformes > Cichlidae > Etia > Etia nguti. The sequence goes on along the minus strand of VUQG01021946.1, from coordinate 28,929 downwards.
TAGACTTTACATGTATCAGTTAGCATATTAAAGGTCAAAGTTCACGACAGCACGATTAGAAAAAGACTGAACAAATGTGGCTTGTTTGGAAAGGATGCCAGAAGAAAGACTGTTCATGGCAGCATGGCTTAAGTTTGCAAAGTTACATTTGAACAAACCACAAGACATCCGTTGTACAGATAAGGCTAAAATGGAGACGTTTGACCATGATGCACAAAACCAAACACATGTTATCAAACATCTCCTCTGTATACCAAAGTATCCTAGAGTCAAATGTGATGCTGCCTGATAGCTAAAACTCGGCTCAAACTGAGTCACGAAAAGAGTCGCTGAAAAGAGAAGAACCAAGGTGCTGCAATGGCCCAGTCAAAGGCCAGACCTCACCCTGACTGAAATGTGGTGCAACCTCATGGGAGGAGCTGTGCATAAATTGATGCCCGCAAACCTCAATGAATTGAAGCAACTCTGTAAACACGAGTGGGCTTAATTTTCTCCGCAGCGATGTGAGAGACCAATAAAGTTATACAGAAAACAATAATTCAAGTTGTTGCTGCTAAAGAGGGCTCTGCAAGCTCAGTTTTTCACAGGACTGTTTATATTTATCACCATTTATTCAGAGTACTGAGATGTGTGTTCCTAGCAGTAATTATTTTTATTAAAATCTTAAAGCTGTGACCTAGTTCGTTTCAAGTTGTCTCATTTGAAGCTTAGAATAAACGCTGATGTCACCTGGCTAAACACAGTGTACCAACATGATGCTAAATGGTCTACAGTTTCCTGTGTTTACCACAGCCAGTAAGCATCA
>VUQG01021946.1:7205-21456 GCA_015106755.1 Etia nguti | reverse complement strand
GTCTTCAAGTTCTCCAGAGGCCTGGTAATGAACTAATCATTGGATTCAGGTGTGTTGGCCCAGGGTCATATATAAAATCTGCAGGACACCGGCCCTCGAGGCCTGGACTTCCCCACCCCTGATATAAACAAAGTATATCGATTTTTTGTGTCATTTTATGCTGGAACAACTGTACAGTACCCTCACATGAATAACTGTGCAGCCTCAAAAGTGTCAACATGAAATAAATAAAGCGCCTTGAGGCGACTGTTGTTGTGATTTGGAGCTATATAAATAAGATTGAATTCAATTCAATTGAAAATACATCACCAAAATATTAATTCATTAAAACTGGAAATAAAAAATGTGTTAAATTCATATTGAAATAATTAATGTACACTTTATTGATCCCCGTGGGGAAATTCCTCTCTGCATTTAACCCATTCACTCAGTGAAGCAGTGGGCAGCCATTGGGCGCCCGGGGAGCAGTGTGTGGGGACAGTACCTTGCTCAGGGGTACCTCAGGGTAGCTGTTCAGTGGATTCGAACCCCCGACCTTCTGATCATGGGGCCACCACTCTACCTACTGAGCTATCCCTGCCCCTAAAAATTCTTTTTTTTTTTTTTAAGCAGTCGAGATTCCCACATTTGGGGAATTCGCAGGGGTCAGCACAACCGGAGTGCAATGGCTGAGCCTCGCCCTGGGTGAACCACCTTCTTGATCATGGTATCTCCCCTGCCAGGTATCTTAATTCAAATATCGACTGTGTTTACATTTTCAGAAAACTTTCCCTCTGATCTCTCACCTTGAGGTCCAGGTCACTGAGATTCGAACTCATCCAAGTATTTTAGTAGATACACCAATGGTATCAGTCGCTTCATTCTCCATTTAACGCATTCACAAACTTTGGTGTCCACGCCACCCGCCTGGCCACCCGCCTGGCTGCCCACCCAGCAGGGTGACCAAAATACCCCATTAGGCTTTAATGGCTGAGGCGTAAAAAGGCAGTAAAGTACACAGTGAAGCTGTGTACAAGTGTCGCCAAGTGTCAAATGTTATCAAGCTGCCGTCTCACTGTGAGCTGTCCTCCAGTCCTGAGTGTACTTGTCACGCAGGAACTAGTAAGTATGAAAATTCAAACTCTTTATACTTCGTATTGAGAAACTAACACTGACCAAAAGCAAAGCAATGGCTTTGACTAGAGCAGCGTTAGCCCCGCCCACTGACTTTGGTGGTGTGGTTGACAGATAAAATAAATTCATGCAGCACAGGATTCATATAGTTCCATATTAACCACATTGAATAGGATTTTGAATCAAATAAATTCACAATTAATTAACGACACATTTAATTAACTGTTTATGTATTTATTTCATTTTGACACTTTTGGTGCTCCATAACCAACAGGTTACAGTCAGTCTACGTTGGACGCACATAAAGCACAGTCCTAAAGGATATCCTGCTTTATTGTGTGTGTTACTCTGATTTACGAGGTTAAGTTACAAAATTAACCTCGTATTGTATTGAAATAAGACTTAAATAAGTATTAAATAAGACCTGAAACTAGCAAGTGAGACCATAAACTCATCAAAAACATGTTCACTGGGGTTACAGTTCAAGTGACAAGCATGGTTATTTTTTTCATCAGCTTGTCTTTTCGCAAACAGACGAGTCTCCCTCTGCTGGCTGGGAGAAATAATGCAGATATAACGTACTTTTATATTAATCCAAATGGTCTGTTTCATGGGAACTGTAGTTGGACCAAAGAGACAGTTTTACAAGGGTTATGGTTAAAACCAAAAAGGTTACCAGGAGGGGTGGGGGTTGTGGGATAGGTTAACGGAGTCACTGTAACACCGTAAGATCAGAAGTATTTGCAATCCCTATATAAATCTTCTTTATCTGGTGAATACGCATCTGTTTTTAAGGACAGTGGGATCAAATAACCTCTTGGTGTTGTGGCTGGTGCTATCCATTGCAAAATCTTGGTGTTTATTAGTTACCAAAGTTGGAAAAAGGAAGTTTGGTTTCAACTGAAACCCAACATTCGGCATTTTTGAACGAGAGTGAAACTGGTCTCTACCACTGTCCCATCACGTGGCACTCAAACAGCACACAGAGCTGGAAGTTTAGGTTGAAACCATCAACTATTAATAAAATAGACATAGCAACATCACCCATTGGTTTCTGGACATATTATTTTGAGTTTCGGTTTTAGCAATGTTAGTTTCTTAGACCATATTTAGAAGGTGTACTGTTAAGTTATCATTTTCACAGTATTTGGAGATGGACTCTCATTTGGAGCCAGCCGCTTGGTAGAAACATAACATAAACAAAACTTTAGCGTCTTCCCTTCGCTTGCATGACACATAAAACCGGTCAATACGAGACAACAGCAGACTTTCACTGCTGAGCCAAATGAAAAACTTTGTGATTGATTTTTATAGCACCTTTGTAGCTCCAAAGTTAATTATAACACATTACATGGTGCAACTAGTAACTTTTTCTTGAATTAATCATTAAAAATCAAGTAAATGTCAAAAAGGAGGAGAAAAGTAATCAGAAATCCAAAGTGATGTTTTCGATTGTCTCATTTTATCCAAATTCAAAGACGCTCAGTTTACGTTATGTGATGTGTTCTTCTTAAAAAAACAACACCATATGGTTCTGGATCTGGATCTAGCCCCATCTGGTCTATATGTGAAACAAATGTAAAAATATGTCTTTACTGTTTTACGAATTAAAAGAACATATATCCAGTTTGATGTTGGTTGAAGACGCTGAAGTACTAATATGTCTAGCATGCTGTCAAAAATCTGAACAAACAGAATAAGTGACTCAGTAATATTCTGTAATTTACTTCCCCTTTAACTGTCAAACCAGATGTTGACCAAGCATTGTTAAACATGCTGAACATCAGCACGTTGGCACGCTAAAGTACGCGTTTAGCGTCAGCCTAAATATAGCTACGACCCCAAACTTTAAGGCTTCCCATTGCTTTACTCACTTGACAGAAATGGAGAAATCACCCGGGGAGGTTTGGCACCCTCGGATCAGAAACTCCCCGACAGTTTTGGACTTCAGCATGTCCTCTGCAGCACTGCGACTGGCATCCTCCTTAAACCACCTGCACACAGAGGCCACAGTGCTGCTGGTTATCTAAACTAAGCCATTCACACTCATACACAAAGTGGCCAGGAATTGTTACAAAAGTTTAAATCCAAGAATGAACCAATGTTGTTCTAGTCTTGTTTATTTACCCTTTATTTATACAGGTAATCCCATTGAGGCTCAATGTCTCATTTACAACAATAAAAAAGCTAAAATTGCCTAAATCTTTTGGTTTGTCTACCATTCTGCTGCTTCTTTTACATGTTTGCACAGGTTAGGCTTATGCTGTATTTTAGCCAATCAGCCATAGCTTCATAAACAACAGAACCTTTCAAATCAAGTCTCTTATACGCTGTTCTTATCTTGTAAGAATACATTTCTCTAAGGTTAAGCCAAACAGGGGATTTAAATTTCATATAAGAGCTGATGTGAACCCAACTCTAACCCTACTACAAGCTCTCACAGCAGTTTGTGCAAAAGTTATGACACTTAACTGAATTCATTTGTGTTTCTCGAGACTGATTTGAACCTTGTTTTCACTTCTTTTCCACCAGGCCCCTCGCTCCCCCTCTGTTTTGTGTCAGTGCGCACACGCTGAAGATTTTCCACTCAAAGGGTAAAAACATTTATATTTGAATACTTACTGGCATCGTGAGTCAATTTGCAGCTCACGCCGCAGATCAAGACCCCCACAAAGAAGATTTTTACACATATATTGGATTTTTAAAAGATATCTGTTTGTAGTTCAAGGCTGTAGGTCCATCTCTTACCCCGGAATCTGGAAATTGATGTAGTTATGTGGTACATATCCTTCCCGTCCATTCATCTCCGCCTTACACCAATCACCTTCAACATTTATAATCTGTTCAAAAGCGAAAACAAAAGGTGTAAAGCTGGGGGAAAGGGAAAAAATGCCTTCATGATCTAATCATATACTGACCTTTAGTAAATCACCCTTTCTGAAGGTGAGCTCCTCGTCCTCTGTTGCAATAAAGTCATACTTTCCTGAGGCTTCCATTGAGAGAGGCTGAAGTTTCAGGGAGGTTTAGAAGAATGTGAAGAAGGAGAAGTAGCAAAGGGCTTTTTCTGCAGGGATGAAGACAACAACAAAGTTATGACTTACATGCCAGGTCGTTCATGCCACGTTAGAAAAAAATACAGTTGACAGCAGTGGAACTTGAACGCGCAAATCAGATAACAGCATTTTATTTAAACTGATAGTGTGGTGTGTCTGTCAGAAGTCACAAGATCTGAGCTGTTTCCAGATGTAAATGTTAGTTATTATGCTTCCATCACCACATTCTTATATTTGGACTACAAGCGTAACTCTAATGATACTCATTTTATAATGGGTTTCAATGTGCAGCGCCTCAGTTCACCCTCTGCCTGGAACGAACCCTTCAGTCATGCAGTGCCGACATATTTTTAGCCTTTTGTGCTAATGAGCTCAATATTTCTTATAAGACATTTGAAATCACCAACTTGGGCTCTGGTATACTTATACGTTTATGGAACATGGAAAGGAAGGACAAGGGAATGACATGCAAGGAGTAAAAAGGAACTGGAAAACTTCACTTGTCGTCCATTTTTACATTATGGAGAGACACACATGCCACTTCTCCATTTCCTGCAGTTTATTTAAACGTATACAGAAAGGATGAGAAGACAGAGGTCAACGGAGTATTAGAGAAAATGCAATTCTCCAATTAAGGAGCTCTAAAACGCGGATCAAATATTAAGGATCTGAATCCCATGACAGCAGTTATCATCACGGGTGCTACAGCTGGTTATTTTATTTTCCCACCAACGTGAATAAAACCTTCACTTGTTTGTGGTTACAAAGTGAAGGATGTGGTAAGCTTTCGTGAAAAAGCTGGCTCTATCGTTGCAACTGTAGAGCACTTTGCAACCTTACCGGTTCTGACAAGAGACACAGAGCTGCATAACACCCAATATTGATATTAACCTAGCAAACAAATGCCACCTGTTAAACCACACACCGACTTAAAATAAACTTTAACCCTTATAATGGTTGTTATCTTTAATAATGAACAGATGTCTGAAACCTCACTCAAATTCAGATATTAAAACCTTCAGTTACTGTTAATTAGACTAGTTATCCCAGGCCAGCGGTACTTTTGCAGGTGCCAGGGAAGTATGTGCAAGCCAATATAGAGGAGCTAGGAAATCTGAAACAACACACAAAAAGGTGAAGCTAAAACAGCGAATAAACGGTTCAAAGTTTACTGGATTAATCATTGTAAATCCTGGGATTAAAAGCTAAAGTAATCCACTGAATGACAAAGACTGCCAACTACATTTGACTGATAAAAAACAGGAATTAACATTTTAAGTAGTCAGCTAAAAGTGACGAAAAAATCTGAAAATAAGCGTAGCTAAAGTAAGGAATTAAAAAAATGTAAAAATTGTTGGATTAAATGCTAAATTAGTTATTTTGAAGTTGAGGATTAACAGCTAAAATAGTCAGATAACAATCCAGGACTAAAAGCTGAATTAATCACCTAAAAGTTATGATTAATATGTGAATTAGACAAATACAAGACAGGGATTAACATCTTAATTAGCCATATAAAAATCCTGGATTTTAACAGTTGATTTACTCAACTGAACATCATGGAACAGCTAAGTATCCCAGTAAAAATCAGGGATTAACTGCTGGATTAATCAGACAGATTCATCAGTTAGTTCAAAGCACAGGATGGTAATAAGAAGGATAATAACAGATTTGTATAGCGCCTTTCAAAAATCCAAGGACGCTATACAAAAAAACGTTCAAATATTTGGTTAAAGTCATGGATTAACAGTTGAAATATGTTGGATTTAAATGATCCATTAACAGCTAAATATAAATCCCAGATTAACAGTTAAAATATTTAATATTTAATTAATGGCATCACAGTTTCATATTATAATAGTTTTATTACACAACACATAACGGTTAGACATGGAAATTGTGAAACAAGGGAGGCGGGGGGTCCTGTCCTTGGGTGGCAGCTGAGGAGTCACGTGACACATTTCCCAGTGACGTATGCATGTAACACATTATGCAAACCGTTATGACGTGACTGAAAATGTAACAGTAAAACATTTGTTGAGCTACAAAGTGTTGTGGTGTCACACAAAGCCGCACTTTAATTTTTGCTTATTTTACACATGAAATGCATGCGTCACACAGTCTTATAATGTGGTTCAGATAATGATAATATAAGAAAAGAAATAGCATAATAAATCATAGCAACAGATAAAACTAATCCACGAATAACCCAGATTTAAAAAATGGCAAATGATGATTAAAATCAACAAGAGTACAAAAAAAAAGAACTGGTATTGGTGCATGATTTTATTTGTAGGTTTACTTGGTCCGAAAAGAAAACAAGTTTTGTGGAATTCATTTATGTCACAAGTAACTGACATTAAAAGTGACACTAGCTAAAAGTCAAAGGATTTCTCAGTTGGCAGCTTCGCCTCGTCTGTTCTCGCACTTCTTCCTCTCTCTCAAACCCTTGGGAGGAGATAAGAGGAAGAGTTGCAAGTGATGGAAAAGTACCCTAAACTTCTTCTCATGTGTTATTGTGTTAGGTCTGTTAGTTCAGTTAACGCCTTGTTTAGTTTTCATCATTTTGAAGACCCTGTTGATTTCTTTTTTATAAAATGTCTGAAGTTTTTTAGATTAAAAGCCTCAGATTATTAAGTCACAAGTCATAAGTCATCTTTGCAAGCCTTACTGCTTTTATGCCAACTAAAAAAGAAAAATAACTGCAATAGAATAGCTAAAAGATTAGCAGTTGTAAAAACTGCAAATCCCATTTTAATGACTGAAATGGTTAACTAAAAGCCATGAAATATAAGCTGAAATACTTTAAGGATATGGGTAAACAGTTGACATCAATCAATAGTTGAAAAGGTAAGCTAAAAGTCAAAGCTTAGCTAAAGCTCACAGATTATCATCTAAAAGTCACAGATTTACACCTGAAATGATTAGCTTAAAGTTATGGACCAATCCTTGAAAGATTTGGATAAAAACAACAGATTAAATGTCACAATGGTTAGCTACAACACGACGGTTGAAACTCCTGATAAGCAATGAATAAGCAGTAATGTGAAAACAGTAAACAAAACCCGTGAAGTCAGCTAAATATTATGAATTAACAATCTGACTGGTCAGGTAAAAAAACTGGACAGACAACTGAAGCGTTTAAAGTCACAGAACAGTTGAAACACTTGGCGAAAAGTCGTAGATATACTCCTATGTAAGTAATGGGAGTAAAAGACGTTGCACAATGAACGTGTTGCAAAAACGATATGAAATTCCAAATTTTCGTGTTCGGCGTAACGCATGTACACTGAACGTGTTGTGTTTTTGTGGAAAATTCGCCATCAAAAGCACACTGTGAAAAAAAAGTCAACGTCGAGCGATGATGAGCTGGACCTGATGTTTCTAAACAAGACAAGTAAGAATTTCTGGATTCATCCAGTCTCACGAGATTGAAGAATTTCATAGTTTGAGGAGTTGAAGCTGTATCACGGCCGCTTTCGTAGATATTTCAAGATGTCAGTGCGAGAGTTTAAGCTCTTCTTAGCAGAGCTGGGACCACAACAGGAGGCAGAGAGATAATTTTACCATTTCTGTCTCATTGTGTATTCAGTATTGACAGCTGATCACAGCCACAGATCAGATGAGCGGTGAAACGTCTTCAAGAAACTTAAACAAGTTCAGTCACTTTCTTTCCAAGCTCCTTAGACTAAAGTTCAAAGACTTCTCTTTTAGTATTGGTAGTGGGTAAATATTTAAAACAGCAAAAAGTGGACATATAAATATAAACACTGTACTTCTGCTGCTCTTTAGTACCTGGTGCAATTACAAGCTTGACTCTGCCTACTAAAACAGATCTTTGTATATGATCCAGTTTGAAATATTTTAGTGAAATATTCGGAACAACACCGACGGTGTGGAAACGAGGGCTGCTTTAGTGTACCTGACGTGCTGATTTCAGACAAAAAAAAAAAAAAATTTTTTAAATAAGAATGGTTAAAAGGATTTTTAAACATAGAATAAACCAGGGGAGTTAAGGTTAAAGTTAATGAAGGTTCATTTTAGTTCATCAAACTAACTGTCCATTAAAAAAATAACAGGTGCAATTCAAGCTGTTTTTAAAGCAGGCTGCAGCTTCAGGAAAGCCCCTTGTTATGTGCTGCACAACTGAAACGCTGACCAGTGTGCAGCCAGGGTTTTTGTGGTTAGAGCTTGCTAGTACAGTTTCAAATATGCCTTAAAAGCATTTCTGTACTCTTTTATTTAGACCATCAAAGTTGTCGTCTCTACTATATCCAGTTTGGTCATGATTTACAAGATTGATTCATCTGGGGGATTTTTTCTCAATTAGTCTGAACATATGTGGCCTAAAAATGTTTCAAATGTCATGTTTTGTCCAAAATTCACATAATTTAGTACTACAGAGGGCAAAAACAGCATTTCAGAGCCTCAAACTCAGTAACTCCAGCCGCCACAAGCATTAAATGTTTCCATATCTGAGGCTTAAACTGGATAAATCCCAGCATGTTGTGCTTAAAAATAACACTGGATTGCTGGCCTGAACTAGTCTAGAACTTAATTAGTGTCTTTTTTTAGCATATCTACCAAATGCTAAAAGCAAACAGAAGGATGCACGCATTTGTTCAGTGGTACTAGCAACCAACTGCAACTTTCAGAAGCGTCTTTTTCATGCTGATGCACCTGCATCATAAACTGCCTCTGTGCAGCGACCCATGCAAATGCAAGAGTTCAGACCGGTGCTCTGAAACTTCTTAGATTTCACCAGCAGTGCAGACATCTTTCTCTTAATTAAAAGTTTTAAAAAAAATAAAGCTTTAACTTTACTGGGATGGTAATGAAGCAAATATATCACTGGGTTTTGATCTGTCAGGAATCCTGATGGGTACTGATTAAGAAAGTATCGGTCATCTTCAATGACGAGGAAAACAAACAAAATCATTTTTATAATCTAAAATTTTAAGGGAGAAATTTGCTGCTTTAAGCTTCTCAGACGTAGGTGTTATAAATTAAACGCTGGTGGGTCAAGACTACTTTCAGACCTTTTTGGGGACGTGGGAGATTGATTAATATTTATAAAGGTTTTCCTCAGCATTGCTTGTTGTGTGCCCCGTAAATAAAAAGGACTTGGGAGAAATTACATGCTGCTCAGAAATTCTTTTTAATCTACAGAAAATGCCAATAAGGAGAAATTTACTCATTTGAAAACTGTCGCACATCATGATCAGTGTTTCAAAAGGATCAAAATGTAAAACATGAATTTGTAAAGCCACCATACACACCAGTGGATATCAAGGAGTTCAATACATGGACAGAAAGAGCACACGGTGTACAATCGTTACAGGTAGTTAAAGCAAAGAGGACTGCAGAATGGGAAAACTCCAAGTAAAACCAGACACAACAATATTAAAATCATTCACTAAATCTAGGGTAGAAGCATTATCAGCTAACCCAGGAATATGTTCCCTGTAACAGGATGCATCAGATGTATAAGCAGGTTTTCCTTTAAGCTCCATTTTAGTCTTTTTTTTATTAATTTTTAGGAGCCAAAACTAAAAAAAAAACATCAAAAAAGTTGTTTTGTGTCACTTTTCTTTTTGCTTTTCAAGTTGAATAAATTAGTGTTTTACATCAAAATTCATACACATATTTAGATTAAACTCTTTAGCTGAACCGCTTTCCAAGGAGTCTTAAACTGTTAGTTTCCACGTGGCGCAGTATCTGTTTATCTGAAGTTGTTGAGTAAAATTAAAACGGAATTACAAAAATAATTAAAATGTAAATGTGAACTTTCCCAGTCCAAAGTGGCACCTTGGGCCTGTCTAAACTGGGGATGCAGCTTTGATACTAATCCAGTACTGACTGGGTAAGCTGGATCATTCATACGTCATAACAAAGCACTGAGGAAGCTAACAGGTAACAAGGTGCTTCACGGCCATGACGCTGCCTTTTTTGTATGTTTGCCAAACACACAAACGTAACCGCAAAAGACCTGAGTCACTATTTTTCGCTCGCTGGGAAACTTTTATTGCACTTACAGTAAAATAACTCGATTGACATCATTTCGCCTTAGTTATCTCAGTTTGCTCCACTCCGTGTGCACTCACAGCGGCACTGAGAGCAAGGACAGGCCAAACTAGCATGACAATTTAAAATATCACTAAAAACTGACACTGAGCTGAAAGCAGACCGGCTTTTAATTGTTTTTATATTAGCCCCGTTTCCAGTGAGGACTACAGCTCATTAATAAAACACTGCTATCAGATGGGTAACTGTCATCAGCAGATACCCAAAGCCGAGGTATCGTTATCAGAATGGGAACAGGATAAAGTTGGATTGGTGCATCCCTGATTTGGAAAAAAACATCATGGAGTTGATGGAAGTTTAATTAGCTGCAAAAACTGTGATTACATTACAACTTCTCTATAAATGTTCTCAGTCGTCAACGCTTCATAAGTTTGGTATTTAAACATTTTTAACTTTTCAAAGGTTCTCTGTGTTTTCCTTTGATAGATTAGCAACTAATGCTTTAAAAATGAGAATTTTAATAGTTTTATTTAAAGCAGAACGTGATGCAAAATTGCCTAAAGAAAATGAAGAGTACTGCAACTGAAGCCACTTTTATGACCCAATAGTAAAAAGCAGTATATATTTCACTTAATTAACAACTTTTTTCTGTCATTTTTCATCTGGACCTCGACACGTTCTGTTTTATTCACATTCCACACTTGAAAAAACTGCATTTATTCCACTTTTAGTCAATTTGTCAAATAGAAAGTGGCTCCTAATGCTCATTCTTTCAACAGAGAGTTCATGCAGTGTTTGCAGAGGAGGATGTGCCAACCACAGCTCACTTAGAGGAGATGAAACAGGCCTCTAACATGAGGTCTGACCCAACTGCAGTCAGAGAAGCAGCTGTTTTCACAAGTCAGATGAATTAATGTCAGTTATGACCTAAGTACACTCAGCCCGTCTTTCTTTCTCACCAACAATAGCTTTAATAACCACTTCCCCAAAGCTGGGGGTACTCTAAGCATGCAAAATGGGGAACAAACAACTCGATTCCAACAGATCTGAGAAACAGGCAGAAAATGCGAGAAATTCTTACTTCAGGCGTGAAGATCTGCCATGAGTTTACTGACACTGACGAATAACCAGAAGATGTCAGAGCCTCAACAGGGGTTCAGCCTTAATGAATGAATTAAACTGAATTTAAAAGGCTGAAAGAACGAGCTGGTGTTGTGTTTTACTTGCGGGAATCTATCTATATTAAATTAAAAGCAACACATTTTGCTTTTCAGCGACCAGCATGAGAGATGGAGAAGTAAGAAACTGAGAAAAAGAGAAAGAGGAAGAGCAGTGAGCTGGAGCTGACCTCAGTCTTTTTAACAGACAGCTTATGCTTTGAGTATTTCTGATATTTATCGTGGTTCGGCTTACCTTTCCTCCCCTCTGGAGTCGAGTCAAACTTTAGACGAGCTTATTCTAAGCCTGCCCTATTCTCCCTGCGAAGTTTGAGCGCAGCAGCATATTTTAAACTTTTTTTTAAATGGGGGGAAAATCTAATTAAAGTCCGGTTTCTGTGCTGAATGAAGTTTTCCCGACGGGTCAGTAGAGTGAATGAAGTCGACTGAAGACGGTAGATAAACACGCTCAGAGTTTGTCTGCAGTCTGCGGTCTTCGCTCTGCTGCTGCAGCTGCACCAAGAGCGACGCCTTCCCTCCGACTTCAGTCCACCTTATCAAAATAAAAGCCACGGGTTGGCCCATTTCCGCCGTGTCTTCTCTCTATGTGGTGAAGAGCATGTTTTCTTTTATTTATTAGAGCCCAACATTAACAAGTGAGTTATTGTTAATATTATTATTATTGTTAGTAGTAGTAGTAGTAGTGTTTAGGAGTCATCACAGCAAATCATCTGCCTCCTTCACTATGCCCCCCCTTCTTCCTTTTCTCACCCCAAACGGTCGCAGCAGATGAACCTGGTTCTGCTGGAGGTTTCTTCCTGTTAAAATGGAGTTTTTCCTTCCCACTGTGCCAAAGTGCTTGCTCATACGGGGTCATATGATTGTTGAGTTTTTCTCTGTTTGTATTATTGTAGGGTCTACATTACAATATAAAGCGCCTTAAGGCGACTGTTCTTGTGATTTGGCGCTGTATAACTAAAATTGAATTGAATTACATCAGTGAATCTTCTCTGTAGTCTTCCCTTTTTCCTCCTGTCTGGCAGCTCCAGCTTCAACATCCTTTGCTCACTATGTCCACTACCCTCCTGTGTACATGTCCAAACCTCCAACGTTGCCTCCAAACTGTCCGACCTGAGCTGTCCCTCTGATGTTCTAGTTTCTAATCCTGATCATTCCCACTGAAAATCTTAACGTCTTCAGGTCTGCCACCATCTCCAAACCAGCAGCTCTCACTACCATCTTGTAAACCTTCCCTTTAACTCTTGCTGCTATCCTTCTGTCACAAATTTCCAGTTAAAATCTTGGCACCATTAAGATTTGGATCAATTATTTATTTTTTAAAATGTTGTATGTATTTATGTTTTTTGAGAGCCTACACATGCTTGAAAACAAAGAAGCTCCACTGCTATCTTTCACGTACATGTTGGGGCTGTTCGGGCTGTTGTTGTTTTTTTAATTAATCAGCTTAATTAAAAATAAAAGTTAAAAAAAGTAACTTAAAGCTGTTAACAATTTGCTCAATGCACATTTCGCCAAGTGGCCAAATGTCTTGTGATGAATCTCTTCGAATGTGCAAGCAGCTTAAGTGAACCCCAGTTTTTAACAACCCAGTTAAATCATTATACTTAACCTGAAATCTGGACATCACCCACTGGTTTGAGACTTTCTTCATCTGGGGTCCTGTCATGCTTTTTTGTTTTTTTGTTTTTTTTCAAAATTTTGAAAGTTGGATAAAGGGAAGTTTGGTCGGTAACAGAAACTTAATGTCTATGAGTTTAGAATGAAAGTGAAACTTCTCTATACATGCTGGGTCATCATATGTTCCCCAGACAGCATGCTGAGCTGGCATTTAGGGTTTAAACCAAAGACCTGTCACCCACTGGCTTCTGGACTTTACATTTTGAAGCCTCAGCGTCAGTGTGCTGAATGTTTTTTTTCTACAGTAACTCTGCATGATTCACAACTCAAAATGATTCTTATTATTTCTTACACGGGTCTTGGTGTAGCCCCTCCGTTTGTCCTTTGTCTGAAAAACTCTGTTTTAGCTCCTCCCCTCTTTAAGCTGTCTTTCTTCCGATTGGCTGCCCCTCACAAATAACAGCAAGTGGGTGGATAACTGTGCCTGTGGTTACCATGTTAGTCATGTCCTGACTATGTTATTACAAATGATTTTCCACATATTTTGGAATAAAACATTAAAAAAACACAGTTTTAATTTCAGTTCAGCCTCACGCTTTGTACTTCAAATGCCACATAACAGTCATACAAATGATATATGCTTATATCTTATTCGATGTCCTGCTGGTACAACACACTCAAGAATATTCAGATGATAAATGTACCTCGCAAACCTACTTGCTGAATAAATAAATCTTCAAAGAACTTCACTAATGTACAGTCCTATTTAAATCAACTTGCAGAGACCTGAAGGACTGATAGCCTGCCAGAGCACATGAAGAAACGAAGAAATAAGAAATGCAGATGCGCTCATCAAAGCAGGAGAGACTGTGAGCAGGATGCTGCTGCACCATTTGTGATGATACCAGAATGGTCATAAGAAATGAAGACGGTGAAAATTTTACATTGAGGTCTGCTTTTTTTACAACATGGTAGTAGTTTATCTAAAATCTAAAAATCTAAAAACACAGATAACCTGCCGCTCTTTAAGGACTGATGTGTATTCCTTAAAAAAAAAAAAAAAACAGGGTCCATGATCTTTAGGAACCCAGAAATCACAAGATCATACATCTACACTGAAATGCTATGTCAGATAAAATAAATAAATAAGATTTAATACACACAAAACACATAATCAGGTTTTAATTTAAAAAATCAGTCAAACAATGTTATTATGACTAATCTTTTTTTTTTTTTTTTTTTTTTTAATTTTTTTTATTAAAACCA
>VUQG01021945.1:14506-25109 GCA_015106755.1 Etia nguti | reverse complement strand
GAAGGCTTGGGAATAAATGGCAACAACTTCAATATTAAAACCACAAAACTGCATAGCTCATGACTAAGTATTTTATGACAGACTGTAATTAAGTCTGCTCATAAGAGACCGGCGGCGTTTTCGGTTCACTATGGCTCTTTTGTTTAACGGAGGAAATTCTAATTGTGCATGCTGAAGCAGACAGAGAAACCTCAGATGCAGCAGATCAGCGCTGTCGACCACACACAGATGCACACTCAGATGTTTGCAGCGGTGATTTCCAAACGGTGTGCCATGGCATAAAGGTTTGTCCAGCTGTGTTGCTGAAAATGTAAAACTGACCGTGAGCTCAACATGTGCTTCTCATCAGCTTGACGTAGGATACGTGTACCAAACCATCAAATACCATCAAATTAAGCTCAGGCTTCACCCTAAATCCTTAATTGTGAGGTAGTAACACAACATAGATGCATTACTTTATAAAGGGAGAGGTCTTTATACACAGCTAGTGCTTGGCTAAGGTGGTCTTCATGATACATGACTTCCCCCAGCACAGACAGCCTTGGAGCAGATTGCCTAAATGCTGATGTTGAGGTATATACGTAGCGAAAATCCACACAGTTACAAATTTTCAAATCTTCTGGCTTTTCTTCCTTTACTGAATGAGGCGTCAGCTGTGGAGCTTATTATGAAACGCTTTAGCACTACCATACACACCATAGTTCTCTGGAAAAGAACAATTATACAGTGATCAGCCTTCATTGATGGAAAAAGACATACCGAAATAAACCACAAAACTCAGCTCTCAGTGTTTCTGTCCATGCTCATATACTGACACTGACTAAACTTGCTCAGGTACAGCTTCATGGTCCTACTATTATGCCATCAGCAACCCTTTACAAGGATGTAAAGCTTCGCTCGGTCTTTTTAAGGAAATTTCAATCTGGCAAGGTAGACAAAATTTAAATAAAGCAGGAAGACCATATTTTTGGCCATTCTGAGGTAAGTTAACAAGCTATAAACATAATACTGACATATTATCACTTTATAAAGTTGCTGTGGTGAGTTACTGTTCCTAATTACACATCCTGTAGATACAGAACATTTGGAGACTGTAAGTGTTTTTGGTTTCAGCTTTGGTCTCCGCTATCCACAGTACTGTGCAAAAGTCTTGAGCCAGCCCTCATTTCTTTATCCCTTGCTAAGAAATACAGTAGGTGTAGTGATTTATGGAAACGCTTGAAAACATACATGGAAATGCAGCATATAAGGCAAAAGCAGAACTTGAAAGTCAGTATGCGAACCACATCTCTTAGGCAAGCTGTCTCGTCGTTTCTTTAGGCAGTCTTCAGGAATAGTTCTCCAGGATTCTCGGACATCATCTTTGGATGTTGGCTGCCTTTTGTTCCATTCTCTGTCGTGTAATGTTCGGGTCTGGGCTCTGCGGAGGCTTCTTGACAGCCAAATCCAATGAGACCATTTCTGATGAGGCTTCAGTGAACAACAGATGGATCAACTGAGTGGCCAGATCTATCTCTCGTGCCCTCTGCCAGGTCTTTGCTGGATTTCTTTCCTATTTCCTAAGGACATGATCTTCAAATACTGTTTATCCGTTGTAGGTGGTTTTGTTCAACTTCCTGGTGCAGAATTACGGTTTCATGCCTGTCAAAACTGTTCTGTACTGTGATTTTTTTTTTTGTGAAAGACTCAACTAAGAAATTGGAACAAATGATGTTACTGTGCACCAGGCTGCTAGTAACAAAGTGCCTAAAGACACAATTTAAAATTGGTTCTTTGTTAAGTTGTCTGGTGACCACGGGCTAATTTCTTGAGTTAGGTATCTTTTTTATGGTTGAGTGATTCAGAGGTCAGCATTAAGTGGCTTAACAAACAAACAAAGAAATAAATCCCTTTGAAAGTGGCCAGGCCCCAGGACTGAATTGAAAATGAGTGAAAAAAGCAGGGAACGCCCAAAGAAAAACTCTGAAAGACCTTCAGAAGGTCTGGAGAGCTTATTTACTTTACATTTACTTATTCTGATAACCTGACTACCTATATTAAATAAATAGACCTCACTATACCTTAATTGTACGTATGGATCAAAGGGATGCAACATTCAATTTGATATGAAACGCTGCACAAAATGTGGTTTATAAGAAATCTCAGAGGAATCCGACCATTCTGTTCAGCATGTGAATAAAAACTGCATTGTGTGTCACAAACTGAGGATTTTGCTGCACGTCTAAGATTACTGTTTTCCTGTTCTGGGTCAGACATATTTATCTGACCTGTCCCTAACTCTTACCATGTGTTCTGGGTATGAGCAGCAAGTAATCTAACTTCATTTAGGAGAGCTGAGTCCTTGAGGATATCAGGTGATTTTGATAACAACTGCCACTGGCTGTCTATTCTTGGTTGGGGGCAGCTTTTAAAGGCTTCTTTTATTTTAGCTAGCCCCCTTGCTGTAGTAGTGTTCTGACTACATTAGTTTTTTGGCCCAAACCACACTTTCAAAATCCCCACTACACAGTCCAAATGGATAGTTTCCAGCTGCTTGTTGCCAGCTATACCAGCTGCAGGCATACGTGTATTATGTTGTATATTGAGAATTTGCCATTTGGCATTTTTACTGCTTTATTACTCATAATAATAAGCCCAGCCTCAGCACTTTTACTGTGCCCCTTTCATTGAGGCTTTCTTTAAAACAGCATAATCAGGTTGATGTCTAGACTATATTACTGAGGAAATTACTTTTCTAAGGATTTTTTTAGGAAATAAATTCATCTGATTTCATTGTTTTACATCATACGTTTAGAGTCTGGAGGACTCATTTGGAACACATTAGATTTACTTTCATGTAGACCTGATGCCAAAGTTGAACATTCCCATGGTTTGCAATGGCATGATCTCATGTTGGCTGTGACTTCCAAGGCGGCGATTTATTATTCTTTAGTGTGTAAATTGTACACAGTACTACTGAGTGTTAATACATTTTAGGTGTAACATCTGTAACATTTCAGTAGCGTGGCCAGTGTAGACCAAGTGAGACATTACAAGAACAATGCGTGTCTTCCAAAATGATCAAGGCCATCATATTGTCTGCAGTTGAACAGTTCTCTCAAACATGCACAGGAGTACATGTTTGAGACAGGAGTGGTATAATTTAGCTTAATACTTGATTACATAGATCTGAATCCTTAAAACCAAACTGCTCATGTGTTTAATTTGCAACAGTAATGTATTTCTAACTCACATGAGAGAAATAGCAGAAAAAGTGAGCTCACAGAGAATCATCAGTCAACTATGCAGTTCATTTCAGCACTGCATTTTTTAATAGCAAGGTTTTTTGGGAGGTATGGGGGGGTCAGTTTCCCTAATCTCAGCCTCAGCATTGTTTCCAGCTGTGATAAGAACTCTGTATACTACCATTATGTGCACTAAATGGCACAAAGACAGAGAAAGACATTAACAACTAGCTAGTTGCTAATCTTTTTAGCTGGTAAAGTGTCAGCTACACTATATGGACAAAAGTACTGGACCACACATTTTAATTTTTAAATTCAGGTGTCTTTGGGCCCATTGCCATAGGTGTACAAAATCAAGTCTTCCCTCTTAGATATTTCCCAATCAGGAAACGTTTAGGCACCGCGACAACTTGGACACAAGTATAGATTACTTATTATTATTAATCTCTGTCTCTCTTCCACAGCATGTCTTTTATCTTGTCTTCCTTCTCTCACCCCAACCTGTCGCAGCAGATGGCCCCGCCCCTCCCTGAGTCTGGTTCTGCCAGAGGTTTCTTCCTGTTAAAAGGGAGTTTTTCCTTTCCACTGTTACCAAAGTGCTTGCTCATAGAGGGTCATATGATTGTTGAGATTTTCTCTGTATGTATTATTGTAGGGTCTACCTTACAACATAAAGCGCCTTGAGGCAACTGATGTTGTGATTTGGCACTGTATAAATAACATTGAATTGAATTGAAGTGACAGACCATGTAAAATTACAGAGTGTGCTGAGGCACATGGTACATAAAAGTCACCAACACTGCACTGAATCAGTAACTGGACAGCTGTAAGCTTCCTCTGGGATTAATATCAGCACCATAACTGTGCACCAGGAGCTTCACGACATACTTTTCCTGTAGGTATAATGTGTAAGTAGCTCAATACCACTGTCCATATATGGTAACGTGAAAAAGTCTTGAGCCACCTCATTTTTTAAATATTTTGCTTCCAAGGAGCGATACGGTCTGCTAATTTTAAAGCTGTCTGGAGCAATAGTTCTTCAAGTTTTCTTAAGGTCTTTCAAATTTTTTCTTTGGACTTTCTTTGGCTGTTTTTTCAATCATTTTCATTCCTTGCACCTGGCTGTTTTCAGAAGAATGTTTTATGTGTTTGTTAAGCCACTTAACACTGACCTATGAATCGTTCAAGCATACACAAGACACTTAACTCAGGGGAAGAACCAGCAGCCTTGCACAAAATACACAAAATTGTTTCCTATTTCTTTAGTTGAATCTACAAAAATATTAAAGATCACAGAGTTTGACAGCATAAGATAGTATTTTACATCAAATTGGTGATTCTCAAAGGCTGTTAGCTGAAAACTTGACGTATCTGGGTGTGTTGCTGGGTCCTGAGAGATGCATCTGGCCCTTGAGCTCATCCATTTACTGTCCACCAAGGCAACATCAGAAATGGTTTCAGTGGGAGGGTAGGTTTCAAGAAGCCGTTCTAATGAAGGGAAAAAAGGCTGAGATGTGCCAAGAACAAGGCAAGAACCAGAAGTGGACTGAAAATCAATACCAACAGGTTCGTTGGAGCGAAATTTGAAATTTTTAGTTCAAATTGTTGTCAGCATTTAAAGAGGACATCGAAAGAGGCACAACAGTGAGAGTCTTCAGCCATGTGTAAAACACGGTGGAGGCTCTGTCATGTTTGGCACTGCTTCATTGGTGCTGCTGAGGATTTAGTCAAACCACTCTAACCAGTCACTATTCCTAAAGACTACTTGAAGAAATGACAAGAAAGCTTGCCTAAGAGCGTTCAGACGGTCTTGAAGAATAAAGGTGATCATAACAAATATTGACTTTCAAGCTTTCTAGACTTGTGCAAATTCTGTATTTGCCTTATATGCTGTAATTCTATGTATGTTTGAGCATTTCAGTAAATTGCTGCGCCTATTTTTGATTTTACTGGAAAAAGAAAAAGAAAAGGGATGGCTCAAGACTTTTACACAATATTGTACGTCTGGTCATGATAGTCACAAGCTAACCCGTAGATCAGGTCAATCAACTTACTTAACAATGTAATTATACAGAAGTGCAAGTTCACACATTTTTGACTGTCCAACACAGCTCCTTCCCAGATGATGATGATGTGTGTGGAAAATCTTTCATATGAAATTGCTTCTCAGTTTCACAGTTTTTTTCACCACTGCTTTCTGTTTCAGGTTCATGTCTTGACAGCCAGACAGTTATCCAAAAAACACAAACAAGAGCACAGCTACAAAAGGTCAAAGGGATACTGGCAGGAGCCCAGACGGTGATGTCAAAGAGTCTAGAAGGTCACAAGCACATTGAACCTCAGGATGAGCCTCCAGTGGAGATTAGAAAACAAGTTTTTAAAACAAACCTCACACAGCAGAGAGAGAAAAATGTTTGACAAATACCTCACGAATGGGCCACTCACTATCTTGGCCAGTAGATCTGAAGGTCATCTAGAAGTGACTGTTTTTTAAAAGGCAAGCAGATCCTTGAACCTTGGGATCTGTAAAGCTGTCGAACTTTTAAACATGAAACACAAAGGAAAAAGTGTGACGCAGTTTTGTGTAGCAGTCTTCAGGTATGAGCTTCCAAGATGAAAGATGTCCCTGAGTGACAACTGTAAACCTTCCACTCATGTGTAGTGAGTTGAACCCACTGAACTACGAGCACCTTGGGCCACGTCAGGAGGTCCAGCCCTAAAAGTTAATACCTATTTTAATACTCCACATCCATTAAAACAAAACAAAAAAACCTGACAGACACAGTTTCAGTCTGCCACACTTTTCTCTCCTCCTCTATTTTCTACCGAACCGCCACCTCTCTCTTTTGGCATTCCTGCCTAATAGCATCATTACTGACTCTGTCCAGCTAAACGCAGGCTGCGTGTAATCTCACACGGGTGGGGCAGTTCAGACAAAAAAAAAAAAGCTACTCTGGAAGGAAGGAAACAAAGGGATGAGGGTATGTAGAAAAGGACGGCGAACGCCAGCATAGAGGGCTCTGTGATAACGGCCTTTGATCTTGCAGAGAGGGCAGAAGCTATTCCATCATCTCCTCCCATCACTCCACACTCCTTTGGCCTATCTCCTTCTAACTTAGATAACTAAGTGGAAGGAAAAGGTTTAGCAAGGAAGGCCAACAACTTACTGGAACCAACCCCGACATCACGCAGCTGAAACACAAAGAAGAACGTGCAGAATAAAACAAGCAAAACTCCAAGAAACACGTCGGTGATTTATTCCATTTTCAAAACCTTCACACTGATGTCATGCAGGCATGAGTCAGTAAACTAGAAAATCTGTCCATCTTTCATCCTTTCTCTGTTTGGACTTTAGCTTCCCACAAACACATTCATTGTAGGGAGACAAAAGACATTACGGTGATAAATGATATTGTCTGCCTTACATAGATCTTTTTAAGTCTTTATCATATATTTTGAGAGTAGATCAAAGAACCCTAAGTTACAATGGCAACCCTACTCTAGCTCATATATATCTTTAAAATAGAAAAAGTGTTAGGTTTAGGTGTTAACTATCCGTTTTAAGGATAACGGTGTTTCATCCATACTCAATGAAAGCGTAATCATTTTCACTATACCCTCAGTCGTACTGGAAGTGTGTTTCTTTTCCTAAAAAAACAAAGTCGAAAGCATCCAAAGCAAGCAACAATTGGAGGTGGCTGCCGGATAGGACTGGCAGAGCATTGCCGCAGATCATAGACGTCAATGACTGCAAAGGGTTTGCAACCAAATATTAAACACGATTATGCTGTTATGTACATTTTTGCAAGTTTATTTTAAGTCCTCTAAAGTGGAGGATGGTGCTACCCTCAAACGTCAAAGACACCCTCCATTAAGCTGGAGTGTGCACTACAAAATAGTGTCGAGGTTTAAAAGCTTTCTGACTCTCCTGGGCACTTTAGGTCGCAGGTGCTGGGTTCTGACCCATTAACCTTGGACAATTAAACATTAACACGAGCAAGCATCAGACACACACAAACACATCCTCTCACAGCAAGGTAGTAGTTACAAGGACATGTGTGTGTATGTAAGGATGCCAACAGACCCATGCAGAATCCCAGCGGACACAAATAGATAAGTGTCTACCATTTTATTTCCTGCCATTGTCATGCAATGTTTGTTTTTTTAATTGAACCACTGCACAAACTGGCATTATTCTTGGGCTAGAGGCCAGGTTTCCTAGCTCGGGAAGAACGGAAGCGTTGTGAAATGAGTTTATTTGTCTGTAAACTCTGAAATAAATGTTCCACGAGTGCAGAGAGTCTGTTTGCAACGCACCTTTGACTTCTCTGCATGAGACTGGATTCCTTATTGACAGATTGATCATCGTTCTCCAGACTGCAGCTAGAGAAGCGAGATGTTCGTGTTTGTAGCTGTCCAGGACTCTTCTGTACAGCCACTTCTCTCATTAAGCGAATGCCCATTTCAAGAGTAATGAAATATTGTATTGTTAAGAACACAGACAGACTTCAGCGGTAAACACACAGCCCTTGCACTTTGGTAAAATGACTTGTGAAGGATCCTGTGTCTTTCTTTCTTTCTCTGCCTGCAGGATGGAGGAAAGGGGGGAGGCTTCCTGACTGATCTTCCCACACAGGCCTGACCCCAATACCCAGGCATCCTCCTGACTCTTTTGCTTCACACACGTTCAGGCAAGCACGCACAGACACAAAGCACAGATTGCAAACACACTCTCTTGTTTACAGTGTCGGATTGCAGTGTAAATAAAAAGGGAAACTCTGATTTAAAAGCAGCCAAGTCAAACAGGAGGGACTGTGTTATCGCACCGCGTTGGATGCAAAGCAGAGAAAATGGATCCGTGGCAGAATGAAGCAAACCCTTAATAAAACAAAACCGACTCTCTCCGAGGAGCCGGGATTTTGTTGGAAAAGGACAAAAAGTGGGACGGAGAGAGACGAGGTCAGAACATTTGGCAAAATGCTGAGCTACCCCTGCTTGCACTGCGCTGCGCTAATCATTCCTCTATTCCCCCGGGGGTGTCGGAGAACACATCCTGACATCCTCGTAAACATTTTAAGAAGCAGACGAACGTCACAAATACAGACAGGAGCCAACGCTGGAGCGCTCAATCGAGCTGTTGTGTTTCACTACGAAAGGATAATCTTATAATCACTTCTCAGTGAAGGCAACATTTCCTCTAAATTAAGCCCTTCAGTTACACAAACAGGTTCCAACCGCAGCATTCTTTCACTACTGTCTCTCTGTCCAAGATGCAGAGCATCGCTAATCACCTAAGATTTACTTTCCCCACAGAGGCACGCAATAATGAATTCATCATTTGTAAGATTTGTGTATACTGTGCATTTTTTCCTCCTTGAATATAATTATTATTCTAGGCACAGAGCTCGCAGATTGAAACAATGATTGAAGAAATGTGCTTCATGAGAATTTGTGACATGCTGAAACTGAACAGAGAAAAAAACATCTGGAATAGGAATCTGTGTCTTCACCTCACAGATCACCTCTGTCTATTCATCTTTCTTTTTTTCCATCCTTCAGATCCTGGAATGTTTGTTGCTCCGAGTGCTAGGTGCATTTAGAAAAAAATGTAAGTACGCTACATACAACATGAAACTCTTAAAGCACTGTGCTTCATGCGCTTTGTGAATTAGTATTCATGAAGCATATTTGGCAGAATGCTACGTATGGAAACTAAATATTAAATGCATGCAACAACATGTCTTTTATCCTGTTTTCCTTCTCTCACCCCAACCGGTCGCAGCAGATGGCCCCGTCCCTCCCTGAGCCTGGTTCTGCCGGCGGTTTCTTCCTGTTAAAAGGGAGTTTTTCCTTCCCACTGTCGCCAAAGTGCTTGCTCACAGGGGGTCATATGATTGTTGGGTTTTTCTTTGTATGTATTATTGTAGGGTCTACCTTACAATATAAAGTGCCTTGAGGTGACTGTTGTGATTTGGCGCTGTATCAATAAAATTGAATTGAATTGTTGTACACTTCAATGCTGGTGAAAGGTAAACATAGATTATACCTCACTTGTCTCTGGTGACCTTTAATATATCTGCCACCAGATTTCAGTAAAGCTTCAGCAGGGCACAGGCATGCACGCACACGCACACATACACATACACACTAAGCTTTCTGCAGGATTCCTTGCTCTCATCGTTGGCTGAGCATTTTTGCAGACGGACACCTTTGTGTCTTCTTTGGACATTAGCACACAAACCCCTGTGACGTGGAGCCACCTTGTTTTGCACGCAGATGAATGAAATAATCACAAAAGGGGCTTTAAAGAGACAAAGGTGAGTCAACATCATCGCCAAAACATTCAAACCCTAAATGTTGACTTTAATCTGCAGTTTGATAAAACTAATAAGACTGATGTCCTCAGTCTCACATTACCCTTCACAAAGACTCCATTCTTGCCAGATGTGAGTGTGGATTATTTCGAAAAGCTTCATCTTTTATTACTTTTTCCCCCCTATGCACCTCTGAAGACTAATACTAGCCAGGGATACTGTTTGACTGCCCAATAAAATACTGCCTAGGCATTACTTTTCAGAATGAGAGAGCAGCAAAGAATGATGATAATCATCAAGCTGCACTGCAAACCTAAAGCCAGACAGTAACCCTGGCGGAATGCTAATGATACAGTGACCACCAGGCTGAACATCTGTGCCAGATGAAATGCCTCAGAAGTGCCTCCCGTGGAGGTGTGAGGAAGTTTAGGCAGTCAGAGGGCGGCTTGTGAGCAAACTATCACATTTGTCACACCTCTGTCTGCTTTTGTTTAGACTGCAAAGAGTAAGCACCAAATCATCACATTTAAAGAGAAGGGAAAGAAAGAAAAAAGGAAGCAGAAGCATCTCTTTTTCTCTGTTTTCATTACCTGGGTCATGGAAGGGCACCAGGGCAAAGTTATATAAAGGTCTCTTCGGTCTGCTCAGGGATGTCTCCAAAATCTTGGATGCGCCCTCTATCACTTGGACCAAGTCGTCGTACATGGAGCCGGTCACATCAAAGACGAACGCCAGGGTGGATGCGCCCTCCGGGATGTCCTCCTTTGTGGCCCCCGCGTTTGCGTCTTGCCCTGCGGCCAGCGCCACTGAGAGGACGAGCGGAAGCCACATCAGTGATCCAGGAGTCTTTTCTGTCATTGTTTTACGATATTTTGTTTTCACCATTGGAAAACTCAGGGTGAGTCTCGAGATAAAGGCAGAGACATCTGGCTGTCACAAAAAAAGTGGTGAAAATGTATAAGAGTTCGCAGCATCAGCGAAAGAAAGTGAAACACAGGAATCTCCCGGTTCAGTTTTCGTGCGCCTATTTTTTTTTTTTTTTTTTTTTTTTTTTTTTTTTTTTTT
>VUQG01021945.1:0-14438 GCA_015106755.1 Etia nguti | reverse complement strand
TGTGGCTGCCTCCCAACGCTCAAGCTTAACTTCTGTTCCCAGCAGCTATGGCAGCCCCTGTTCCCTCAGATATGCAGAGTCAGGAGCCCCAGTTCAGCTCTGTCATACAAAGACCACCTCTCAGCTGGCCAGAGAGTCTCCAAGGCGCAGACTACTTCCCATGCACAATAGCAGGGCTATGATTGGACAAGATGTTTTGGGTGAGTTCCTTTACTTCAGCAACGACACAAAAGTACTGCTCTGTACCTTTTATTTAAAAAAACAAAAACAAAAAAGCTCTGATTATAATTCATTGTTGACTGATTTTTTTATACTACCGGTTTTAGGGGCATGAACTGGACATGCCTGGAATGTTGACCTAAAGTGAAACGAGCTGAAATAAATAAAAGTCTGCAGAATTGGGGATTTTGTGCACTCTATTGCCATCTAGCGACTGTAACTTGGCTTTTACACTTCATTGCTTAAAGTAATTTCAAATGCAAATATTGTGTTAAAAGCTTTTAATAACAGGCCTATTTTATTTTTAAAAATTATATATATATATATATATATATATATAACCCTAATTACCAGTACCAATAGAAGCATGTATAAAACTGAAGAAGAAAAAAATAATTTTGCATGGAAAGAAAATCAAATGTTTATCAGAACTTTTTATTGTGATGTTAATGGCAGGAAAATGACATGTACATTTGAAAAAACATAAACCTGAGGCTTTTGGTGCTTCAGTGTAAAAACTTTAGAGAGTTAGAGCTCGCTGTAACTCATTTTCATTTTTTCTTTGAAGGTGTTTGTGCTGTGATTGGTGAATTTCCACTGGTGTACCCGGGGCCGTGACATATGATGAAAACACACAAGTCATAACATGGGAACATTCAGTTTTAGCAGACACATCATGATTCTCAGCTATAGTTACAGATACTGTCATTAAGTCTAAATTAATGTCTCAGTCCTCCTGTGATGGCCGAGTTATGCTGTGACCATGTGAATATATCCTGGATTGGGAGCTACTGGATTAAACTACTTAAATATAGGTAGTATAATATAAATGCTAGATAATAATCCAGTTTTAATCAGAGACATGCTGCAGTGCTGTATAAACATGTGACAAGAGATGAGTGAAGAAGTAGTGCTGCAGCAGTCTGAGCCTATAGCAGCTAGAACTAAAGGATGATTCAGGGTCACCTGATCCAGACAGATAAGCTTTATCAAAAAGAAAAGTTTGAAGTCTAATCTTGCGAGTAAAGAAGTTTTTTGAAATTTCAGTCGAAAGTGTTTTTGAATGCCGGCCTTTCCGTGATAAAACCGTTCAAGTGTTCAACTTACTGATTGTTCATTCAAGTTTCAATTCTTATCTGCTCAAATAAAGTGAAGTGTTGAAGCAGGTGTTAAATTATTACTTATCTCCGCCTCCACCTCAGGAGAGCAGACCCCACAGACAGTTGCTGGCATGCATTCTTAGCCTTTCTCATTTTAATCAGTTTTGAGCGTTCACAATGAGGAAAGCTCACATATTTCTAATCATTAAAACAATCAATGAGCCAGAAGTACCACATCAAGACCCTGACACAAAAACGATTACTCTTAATACACTGTTTAATAAATTTATTAGCCCACCGCCCAATTCAAGATTGATGCCACAGCTCCCCTAAATTAACACTGATGATGATGATGATGATGATATTTTTAATACTAAAATATAATCATTGCTGTCACCAAGTAATTTTTATCATTATTATTATTATTATTATTGGATTAAGATGCCAAACATCAGTTGTTTACTTGCATTCTTGAACAGAAAAAATTGCTCGATTAATTACGACTTGTCAGAGAAGTCAAGTGTGCCGGTTTTAAAAAGGTTTTTGGCAGATTTCTATAATGTTTGTGTTTTCGTGCTTTTTATGACAAGTAATCTAATAAATCTCTTAAGCACTAAATATCACACCTGTGGTCTTTCTAACACATCAAATGTTATGTGTTTTGATGGATGTTTAGACAGTTTTGATTCCTATCGAAATTAAACTAATTCATTTGTTTACTCTTGATGTTTAAGTTCTCGAGATTATCAGATGGCAGTGGATCAAACTTCAATTGGTGCACTCATTATATTACTAAAGACTTCTGAGAGTCTCCATAACACGTTTACATTTCTCCGTTTTATAAGCTCACCACTGCGATGCTCATAAGTGCTTTGTTTTGTTTTAGTTTCTAGGTCCAGCAGTCCCAGGCTAACAACCTTTAAATCATTTTGCCCATTAAGGGCCAGAACTTAGTGAGATATCACATGTAAAAGTATCACAATGTCTTCAAAAGTGGACCCTCTGTTTTCATCAATGGGAACAGCAAATATTATCTTGTTTGGCCACTAGGTGGAGCTAGTCAGCCACTGACGTCCCACCCTTTTTTTTTTTCTTTTTTCTTTTTTGTAAATTTAACCAAAAAAAGCGCCAAAAGCGGCAGCGGCGGGGCCGGGGGTGGGGGTAGTAGTGTAAACAGGGACACGAGTAGATGCAAAGAATGTGATTACAAACAACAGCACGTTTATAGTATATATCGAAATAAATGTAACTCTTACAATGATGGGAAACATTAATCACCTGTCTTTTTCAAGGATAATTTCACGAGGTCTTTAGCGGAGAATGTGGGCGGAAAGTTACATGGAAAAATTCAAATAAGAATCCAAACCTCTCTAACCAACATTTGCTAAAACGATGTAGGAGGAGAGCAGCTGCCTGTGAGAATTTTGCATGGCAAACAAATAGGGAGGCTAAAGCTATTTGAAAATGCACTGCGGTGTGTCTCGCAAGGCAGTGATTACACAACACATTTCTCTGTATAAATAAATCACATCTCTGCGGTCTTAAAGGGGATTGTTAGCACACTCGCTCCACGCCCGCATTCCAATTTCACAGCTTTCAAGCAATATGATTAACCTATCACAAAACAATCTGCAGAAGTAGACGTGTTGGCACACTGTGAATTCACACTCCTTCATTCCCTGGAAACAGGAAAAAGTGAATAAGAAGTGTATCTACTATTTAACACACAAGAGCTGTCTTGCAAGCACAGACTCAGGGACTGACATGTGCTATGACTTGCTTTTAAGGTAAACACCACATGAAGTTAGCTGATTCATCATCAGGCGAGGACAAACAGCTGAACCTTGTTTAAGTTCTGCAGAAGTCGGTACACTTGTTTCCACATGACAGTCCAGTCCAGCGAGCAGAAGTTTAAATGAACCTTTCTGACCTTGAGACTGCAAAAGGGTAAATGTTTAAAAAAGATGGGGCAGTCGGTTAGAAAGTAATCAATCTTAATATTACAGATAAAGAGAAAAACTTTTAAGTAAAGTATAAGAACAAAAACTGTATTCATGCAAATCCGTGGTTTCTTAAAGGTTAAATTAGATTCTTGATAGGTTCTGTACTGATCATGGAGCAAATCACAGCACACAGAATGACCTCACCAAAATATGAAATGACCTCAGACTTACTTATCTCTCTAATAAGGTTGCTGTCCTCATTTTACTTCATTTAAGTATAGACAGGAAATTCTTCATCACCTGTGGATATCAGGTATCACCCACTCATTGTTTTTCATGTGGAGTTCCACTGGGTAGCTGTCTGGGTCCATCAATTTTCTCCTTATGCATGCTGCCACTTGGCAACCTTATCAGACAACATGACATTTGTTACCATAGTTACACAGATGCTACACAGCTATATGTTTCTGTAGAGCCGGATGATGTTGATGTACTGAACTGTCTTGCACTGCGTTTGGCTGACATTCACAAATGAATGACTGCAAACCTTTTAAAACTTAAGACAAAATTGAAATTCTTTTATTTGGCCTTAAAATCAAATGAGATCTGTTCATCCATAAGGTGGGGACACTAGCTGACAGAGTAAGTAAGATTTTTATCAGAAAGAAAGCCCTGCTCCATCTCGGGAAATGTCAAGACACGAAACTTCCTGACCTGCCATGACTCTGAAAACCTCAATCGTGCATTTCCAGAAAGTTGATTCTGTTCATTAAGATGAACAGAATGAACTTTCAGTCATTTCCTTACCTGGATGATTAAACATCATGGGGTGGCTGTAGCTCAGCTGGCAGAGCAGGTCAGCCACTAACCAGAAGGTCAGTGGTTTGATCCCCGGCTGCTCCAGGCTGCATGCCAAATATCCTTGGGCAAGATACTAACCCCATGTTACCTACTGGTGGTGGGTGTGTGAATGACTGAATGTAGTGTAAAGCGCTTTGGGGTCCTTAGGGACTAAGTAAAGTGCTATACAAGTACAGGCCATTTACATGCATCAAGTCATTCATGCATTTGCATTGTCCAGTAGACTGGATCACTGCAGTGCCCTTTTTTGCTGGACTTCCCCCAAAAATCATCAGTACTGTGCAGCTTCTCTAGAATTCTGCTGCCAGGTTATTAACCAAACCGAGTAAGGGAGAGCACATCGGTGCTGTTTTAGCCGAGCTTCACTGGCTTCCAGAATCCTAAAGAATCGGTTTCAAACACAGTTACTTGTAAAGCAAATCCTACGTGGTTTTAAAATTTCTTAGATTTCTCAGTCTCCCACTTTACCTCTTGAATGACACTCATATATCCTCCTCTGCTAACTTGTGAGATACCGAATGCTCCACAGAGAAAAATTTGGTATACAGCTTTCACAGTTCATACCAGAGCCTCCCTTAAAACATCAGCAAAGCAAACCTTACTGAGAATTTCAAGAGTCTGTTAAAAGCACGCCTTTTTAAGCTGACATTTGCTTCCATGTAACAATAAAACCACCGCACAGCCGCACCTACTGAGCTCAGCTACATTTAGTAATGAGGTAGACCATACGCAGATCTTCTTCATCAGTGTTTACTTATGTACTATTCGTATATTTCTGTGTGTTTTTATTTCCGATAGGTTGGTTGGTTATTTAAATGTCTGCCTTAATATTTAGGTGACCTTGTTTCTTATGTTTTTATGCCCGTGAAGCTTTTTGAAGCTCTATATGTGATATTGGGCTTTACAAAAAAAACTGAATTGAACTGAACTGTTTTGTGATTTCCCCCTAATAAGCTGTTTTAACGGTGACACAGCTGCACTTAACAGATTTACTTAATAAACACCACAGTTGAAGTAGGTCAATTTGTACAACAACTGTCCCGAGCATACAGCCACCACAGCTCTGATTTAAACAGTAAGAATTAATGATTTACTTTGTAAACTAGCAGGCGTGGAGCCCGTGTTGTCATTGTACCAGTTACACATCGGTTTTTGAGTTAAACATCACCATGATAGCAAAAGCTTATTTTATTGTGTTGAACAGAGTTCAGTGCACAAGTGTAGCACATAAAAAAAGAAGAAGAAGAAAAAAGCCAAAGGTACATTACAACAAATACGTTTCTTTTATTGACACACTCTCATTTAATGATTAAACATCTTCTGAAAACTGAAGCATTCCCTCCTTTGTCAGCCGTTGGTGGAAAAAAAATACATCAACTTATTTTATCAATGTTTAAAATTTAACAGAACTCATTATGGCAACCAGTTTGTTTGTTTCAGGTTCTGTCAAGCTTTGGAGGTTTGGCAAGAGTACAGACACCTGAGGCAGAGATTTACTAAACGTGACAAAACCAAACAGTTCAATGGACTCCGAGTTAAAGTTGTGCAACTTCCTTTATAATTTCGCAAGAAATCTAGAGCTAACTCACGCACTGACTTTATACTACCGCTGTCAATCACTCTACCAGCACTTCCCAGATAATATAGCAATAAGACCTGGGAAAGGAAGTGAGAAAAAGTGTAGTCACCTTGTAGCTACAGTGTTTTTGTACACTTCCTGCACTGTTCTTTGGTGTGTTGTTGTTTTCCCATGATTATATACAAAAGGATTTTTTTAAATCTTGCTTTCTGTTTTCAGAATGATGCTGGCAAGAGATTTCTTCTGACAAACAATGAGGTATAACTGGTATGTAAATCTGCACACATGCAGGTAAGTGGAGACTACACGCAATACCAATGTCACATTTTCTTAGCTGAGAGCAGGCCTTTGGAAAGGTACAGTTTGTTAGTAGCTTTCAAACCTCTGTCGAGCGCTGAGGTAACGACAGGAAGTAAAGAACCCCAGTGCCAAGGCACAGTACAGTTTCTCTTTGATAACTAATACCTGCCTGAACTGTTTCACTGCTAGAAGGTGCTAGAATGGATGACTATGATTGCTTTGTGAGGACATCAGTCAAAGCAAGTAAACGTTACTTTAGATAATACTTTTAAAAATTCAGTGCGCACAAACCAGCTGAGGCTCTGTCTCTCTGCACATGCTTGTGTCTGAATGCAGGCTGGTGGGACAAGTGTGACTTTAGCACACAAACATGTTCCGCATGACACATGCACTCCATCATTCCGGTAAGCCAACTAGAAAGTCCGCCCTGAGGCCTGTGGTCTGTCGCCCAACAGACCTAATCCCTGGGTTTACTCCCGCTCATCTCGCCAAAGTCCCCCCTTTGTAGTGAACACAACTCATCTGGCCAATGAGGCTCACTGGTTTTGCACACACACACAACAACATACCCTTTGTAATCCGTCCCTATTCTCTCTTTTATCTCTTTTTCCCACTCTGGGTCCATCCCTTTCATAAACACACACTGTGTGCAGTATAGACATGGGTAACCATGCGCGTATAAGCATTTGGGAGCACAAACAATTGTCCTCATTCCCTCGTTCTAACTGCAGGCTTCAGTGTGCAGTGATAAAAATATATCCACCTCTTTCTTAGTTAGCTGTTTTTTATTATAGTCGGTTCAAATCATGAGGAGAGATGACAGGCACAGTACGCAAGCAATAAAGGAATTCAGCTGAACTGTTACACTTTTAAAAGTGCGGCAGGCTTTACGCATGAGAACAAAAGACACTGACGGGTTTTTTGTTTTTTTTTAGACAGTCTGCACTGCATTGTTTCATCTGGGAAGTCAGGCAGTACTGGAACAGACAAACAAGCAAAGAAGAAGTTTCTTCCTCTGTCAGAGTCAGATCTAACTGGATCTAATTTGTTCCCTGGACTGCTCCGTTTCCCTTTTCAAGAATCTGGGCTCTGGCACTATTTGATCTGCACATTCTTCCCTTACAAAAACCCCACATTAAAAGTTGGTTGCATAATTAAATGCTCGTTCAGGCTTTGTTTTTCACGGGCCAGGAACACAGAGACGCTTCGAGAACAGTGTGCGTACGTGTGTGCGTGCATGTGAGTAAATGGGCGTGTCAGAAAGTGAAAGAGAGATTACAACACCAACAAAAAAAGAAAGAAGAAAACACACAAGGGTGAGAGAAGCGTGAGGAACGAGCGAGCGAGGCGGAACAAGCTGTAACTTAGTAAGGTCAAGTGACTTCTTATTTACACTGGAATATGTACGCGTTTGTCCCAATTCACTGCAGCTCTCACTGTGTTGTCATGGACACAATTTAAGAGCCCAGACAGGACCGCAAACAGGCCAAGCAAGTTATGACATTAAAAGAAGCCCTCCAACAGTATAAAAAAACGCAGTGGTACAGCTAAAAAACGTCAGTAGTTATGCAGCTTTTTGCAAAAGTAGTCACTGATTGACAAAACGTTTGCTTTTTTCTATTAACTTCTCAACCACGTTTGTTGGAATTCACCATGCTGTTTGGAAACTGATGCAAGGTGTTTTACCACATGACTAACATTACGGGAGATTTTACACATTCTCATTGTGCGCAAAATCTTTACACAGCAATGCCAGAGCTGTTAGGAGGATATGAAACTGTGGATGTTAAAGGCTAATGATAACATTTAGGCCTTTGCAGTGTAAATTTGGGTCAGTCATGTGACTTGTCCGATCTGAGTAATTGCCAATTCCTTTCTACTTCTCTGATAAATGGACCAGTCAACGGTCATCGTCTGCGCTAATCCATTTCTGTACTTTTTTTTGCTGAGCGTGAATGTTTACAACCTTTTTTGTGGAAGTGAAGAGACGGTGGGACAACAGTAACAAAATGTGCCATCAAAAAAAAGTGGATTTAAGTGTAAGCACTGCTTTAGACAAGCGGGAAGGAGGATGTGGGTGAAGAAATGAATGTGTTATGCAATGAAGACACAACGTCCGTCATTCTCTTGATCACCAGTTGGTCTTTTCCTCCCTTCTTCACGGGGAAACCTGTGCGCTAATCACTGCTCAGTCGTTCCCATAGAAAAGACACAAGCAGGAATATTGTGAGAAAGAAGACCTCATCTCTTCTCAGACAAGCCTTTTCTCAAAACATTTCCCCGAACTTATTCTCTTGAAAGAATGTCTGCTATACCCACAAAACGACTTTCTGACAATAAAGTCTTTCACAGCCCACGTATGCTTGACGGAAGCTGTTAATATTTGTGTGAGGCGTGCAGTGTTTTGTGGGAAGAGGGACGTTATGTCTTTGCGCAGGGATTCGTCAGTCAAGAAGCAGAAAGTCTCACTTCCCATAGCCTTGAGGAAGCTGAATTGTGGATGTTTGCCTTATAAGAGCACAGGACAAAATGCTAAGCCTGCATGTTTCAAACACAGAGAAAAACAAAACACGGACCGACATGCAAGATCTGCACATCTAACAGAGGCTTTGAGAAAAATCCTGATTTTAATGATCCAGTCATGTGAGTTTTCACCACATAGTTTCCTACTTCCTCTAAAGAGAAGGATCCTCTGTGCTAAACAAAATGAGAGTCACATCCAACTCATGGTGTCTCGCATTTTGCTGGTATTTGCATCAGTATTGTTATTTTCCGATGCCTCACCTAGTATTACACACATACATTGGGATCTTGGCCCCATAATTGCTTCATATCCATCCTTTAGGCTGTCTTTAATGCATGTTCAGCCACAGAGGAACTGGATCATTTCTAGGCAAAAAATACACAACGCATAATCATTCTCACTGACACACACAAACTCAGAACAAATCTTTACCACTACATGCTGTTTTAAAAACAAATTTATGTTCCAGCCCTGCCTTCCTCTGTGGTACCAACAAAACTCACGTGGACAGGCTTCAGATTACTAATATAATTCACCATGGAAACACAAACACACCAAGCAAAGGCTTCTGAGGCAGATTTATCTGTGGGCAGAGGTGGTCACAAGGTCACTGAAGGTTTTCCTATATGAGAGAAAGTGTGTGTGTGTTTGCTGTACGTGTGCACACACACGTTGGTGTGGTGTGAAGCAGGTGACCTTTTGTTGTTGCTTTTCTAAATGAAGAAATTTATTTAAGATGAGTAATAGCCCGCAAACACTGACAACAATGCCAGCTCAGTGACCTTGGTAATCAGTGAACGACAAGCAGGCACTACTGAAATGTCTGAGCGTGTTGCACATGTCCCAGGTTATAAGACACGTGACATGAGAAGCACTAAAGGTGCTCATTTACATTTCAGGTATATATCCTCATTATAACACCATTATGGGTCAGGAGATATTTGCCTTCCCCAAGGACATGATGTTGTCACAATTTATCTGACTGCAGGATTATGCAAAAACTACCATGACAATCTTCATGAAAGTCAGCTGAGAGGTGCGGCATGGACACAAGAAAAATCCACTGAATCATTTATTGGATTGGAGTTGAAAAAGTTTTCTCGAACGAGGTATGAAAGACTCAAGCCCCCTTGCTACCCTATATTGGATAAGTGGTTAAGAAAATGGATGGATGGATTAAAGTTCCAGTCACACAGGCCTAGAAACTCGATGGCAAAGTCCGGGCAACCCAAAATCTTTGCAACCTCTAACAACCACCAAACAACTGCGATTAAAATTTTTATTTGCTAGGTGTTTGGCATGAGGGAATATATATTTTCCCCTAGTAAACGGTGAAGACCAAGGAGTCTCTAGGACTGTGTGACTGGACTTAACTAAAATATGACGGTATCTGGACTCAGGACCCTGTTTTTTTGGAAAGCACAACTAATTTTGCACTAGGAGACTCTACGATAAGCAAACTTGCCAAGGGAGCTGCCTACTGCTGGCCAATAAAAATAATGCAATTTTAAGGGATTTCTGTATCAGCTTAACTATTCAGACCCAGGAAAGCATCTTTCTTTTATGTACAGTCTGTGCAAAACACACACACTAACTGCATCCTTGCTTCTGTGTGTACATCAAGCTGAGCTATTATTACTACCTTGTCTGTCAACAGCAGTTGCTTGAGTTGGCGATCTGCTGCTATAGTAACCGCTAACCACTTTTACAGTACAGTTTGCAGCTTTGATCAAACAAACATTTCTAGCAGTCTAGATCTTTATCTTCTCCTCAGAGTGGAGCATTTCCTGCAGGTAATATTTTTACAATGAAAGATATTTCGAGATGTTAATTATTTATTTGCTTATAAAGAAAGAAAGAAAGAAAGACTGAAGCTAAAAGTTATCTACTTAAGCTTTCTGGTATAACATCTGCACATCATTGTATAGTATCTGCATGTCATAGCTGTTTCCATTCCAGCTTTAAAGGTGACCTGCTGTATTAACATTTGAATGTGTGCAGTGCAGAGTGTGTATCCACATGCTGGGTGAGGGCGCAAAGCAGGAGCTTACCTGTCTCAATGTGAAAACCTTATCTCTTTGTGTTTGCATCATATAATTTGCATAAATGCATAGTTTATTGGGTTAAATGTTATTAAAATAGCCTGCCCTGTACAGGCCCATATTCTGTGGCCTACGGTCATCAGGAGAGCTAGTGTAGTCAGAAGGAAAACTTGATTTCTTCGATACTAACCAAAGTGGTCACAACGGAAAAGCTGCTGTAATACTGTTTAGTTAAACCACCTGTTATTGAACTAAAGAAGGCAACGACCTCAGGCGAAAAACTCATCCTCAACCTTAAAGTGTTTTTATTTACAGTGTAATTTATTTAGCGTGGAAAGGGCAAGGTCACACCTTTAGGAAGGATTCTAGGAAGTGGGTGACTGGAGTTTTGGGCAAAACACCAACTCATGGACAAAATACAAACGCTGTTCTTCACTTCTAATATGTGACATTGGCAACAGTAAACAAAAAACTGTGTCACAATATGGCACTGAAGAGCTACATTACTAATACACCCACACAAAGGGTCAGAGCTGATGTTAAGAAATGTAATGTTAAA
Organism: Etia nguti; assembly: GCA_015106755.1. Classification (NCBI taxonomy): domain Eukaryota; kingdom Metazoa; phylum Chordata; class Actinopteri; order Cichliformes; family Cichlidae; genus Etia; species Etia nguti. The sequence goes on along the minus strand of VUQG01021945.1, from coordinate 3,311 downwards.
ATGTTTTGACAGAGGTAATTTCGGAGATTAAACTGGAAGAGGCAGCATTTGTTTAGAAAGTGTTACAATTAAAGCTTTTACACTATAATATCCTAATGTTTTAGTAGTTGTTTAAGCCAAAATGCTATGATTATTATCACTATTGTCACTATGTTTTCAATTTTTCCTTTTTGTTGCTGTTTTATTGTGTATTTATTGTTTATTTACTACTCATTGGTTGGTTAATCTCTGCTGACTGTATAATACATTGCCCCCGGGGAATAATAAAGATATCCCTTACACTTGATCCTCGATTAAAATATTTGCACCGAGGTCGTATTTATTTTCACATTTAATGTTCCCGACGTAAATATTATGGTCTGCCATGGCAGAATGCGCCTGCTTGCATCTGCTGCTGGCGACATAACAAAACAAATCACGTGCAGCGATGATAAAACATAACAACAAGGAAGGTGACAAGTAAATTTCCCACCACATGAGAACATTCCTTACTTCGCATGCGTAAGAGAAACGCAAACACACGACCACCACCGGTGCCTCTTGTTGTGTGTGGGCCGGATGAATTACATGAAACATCAACGGTACTTTTTACCTATAAATAGTTAGGAACAGCTTTCCAAGAAAATGCTGAAAGCTCTAGATGATAGAGCTCTAAATACATACTGTGTCTCTCCTTTGTAGTAACGTACACATTAGTGAAAGCCAGAAAGAGAAGGAGCACACATCCATGCATTAGCACCGCAGTCTCGCTCCATTAGTTTACCCTTTTGAGCCTGTATTCTGTATGTGCCATGGCCTCTCTTGTTACAGCACTCCTCAGCTGGATATGTAATTCAATATGATCTTCTTGCTCAGTTAATCTCCCGTTTATAATAACAGATAAGGCTGTGAAAGAAGTAGATTACAAGCACTCACTGCAAAGATCCATTTGACATCTGAGTCTCATTCATTCTGTCTGTTAACATTGAAAAACTCAACACTTTCCTGATAGAGTGAAACATCTGAACAAAAACACTGACATCAAGACTATGATCCACATTACAAGACATAATCTAACCTAGATTTCCTGTCTCACTTTCGTTGGTATTGAACTCGTATTTGAACTGTTTGTCCGACGTTAATCGGTGCAGAATCTAAACCATTTATTTATTGGTTCTTTAAGCTGCTCGGCTCGCATAGATATGGTTCAATCTGAAGTGCAACAGCACTTAAAACAACTTTATGAATGCAATTAGATTGTAAAATGTAACAGTGCAAACAAGGCTTGAGCTTTTATTGCACTGGTTGCGCTGGATTCTTTGTGGACTCGTGAGTACTGCTGGTACTGCGAGATGGGAAGTTTGAGCTGCCAAATGGACTCCGGTTGTAACTGGATACATATTACTGGGGTCAAAATGATGTAAGATCTCTTCTCTGGAAGCAGACTGGTTAATAGTTGATTGATTACAAAGATTATAACTGATAGCCGGCGGCCACTGTGTGTGTCTATGTGTGTACTCGGATGTGTGACTGCGTTTTTTCAATGTTTGCCCACATGCCACGGTGCTTTTCGCCACTCGCTGAAGTTTGACCGATGATATTTGTAGGTCGCATTTTATGTCCGCCTGCTTTAGGGCTAACTGCCTTAATAGCTCTAACACAGAGACGTCTTATTGCAACATCAGCAGCCCTGCTTTAAGCCCCCAGATTGATGGTGGTGGGGGGGTTGGGGTGGGGGTTGACCTACTGCCTTAAGCAGCGGAAAATTCCCTTTGCTCAAGTGTGAACAGAATAATGATTAACTGCGTGCACGGTGCAATCCAGGTTCTCTTGCTGCACGTTCCCTCAATCGTCATAGTTATTCAGATTCATTTTCTGCTGCGGAAGGTAAACATATCTCTGTGTTTCTACTTAAGCATTTCATTTGTATGGAAATGTTTGAAGGGAACAAGATTAGAAAGTACTGATAAATGATGCTGAGGGGATAGAGAGGGCTCTAATCCCAAGGTGCTTTTCAAACGTTCACCTTGGCCTCAGAAACACCCTATCATTGGCATCACTGCACTGATGTGTATCATCCTCAAAGGGGATATGCTGCTAACTAGCTCATTATGTAAACCACGGTGTGATGAGCTGACCATTGGTATGCAACTAATTGGCTTTTGCTGGCAGCTTCTCTCAACTCCCCACTGTCAGTTTGGGTGAGATGTGTTAAGAAGAAAGACTAATTTCTTATGATTTTAGAAGCTTTTGAGGACTGCTGTATTTTATAATGCACAATGGAGCTGTCATGTTTATATATTTTGGGTTTTGTGTGCTCACCTCACTCTGCTGTGTGTCCTTAAATAACAACAAAACCCGGATGAAACTACTGTGCATGTAGGACTTCAAAGAAGTGTCGCCTTGTTACGTGAATTTCATAATAAATAAACATTAAAGCCAGATTTTCTTCCTTTTTTTTGGCTCCTCCAGTATTGAATAAAGGTTTTCATGATATGGCTCCAGTACTGATGTTTTTTGTAAAATTCCCTGAATCATAGCATGCTTGCTCCGAGCTCTGGTTTTTTATTTATTTTAATAAAATAGCGATGTTTTATGAGTTCAGCTGAGATAATCCCATCTTAACAGTCATGGGGAACAGACATGAGAGCTCTGTGAGAGACAGCACCCGATTAAAAATACTGGGTAGAGAAACACAGAGTAGAAAGGGTGACTGAGGTTATTTATGTGTTTCAAGTAAAGTACGTAAAATCTATTTATATAGCACTTTTTAAGATAAGAAGCTATTACAAAGTGCTTCACATGGGAATATAAAAGCATATCAAACAAAACAACATATTACACACGAACATTACCCAAATGCCTGTCTAAACAGATGTGTTTTAAGCTGTTTTTTAAAAGAAGCCACAGAGTCGATGGTGCGTAGCGGGGGAGGTAAACTGTTCCACAGTATTGGAGCTAGGGTTTGAAAAGTGCGATCCCCCTTCGTTTTCAAACGGGTCCGTGGAATAGTCAGAAGACCTCTATCAGTGGATCTAAGGATCCGCTTTGGAGAGTAGGGTTGAAGAAGCTCAGTGATATAGGTGGGGGCCTCACCTCGTAAAGACATAAAAGTAAGAGTGAGGATTTTAAACTGATATCTGTACCCAACCGGAAGCCAATGCAAGGATTTTAACATGGGAGTGATATGGGAGAATTTGTTACTGTGGGTTAAAAGCCTTGCTGCGGCATTTTGGACCTCTTGAAGGTGATTTAAGGAAGCCTTAGACAGACAGGAAAAGAGTGCGTTACAATAGTCTAACCGGGAGGAGATGATGGCATGGACAAGCATC
>VUQG01021944.1:0-19514 GCA_015106755.1 Etia nguti | reverse complement strand
ATTGTAACTTTTCAACAGGATAAATGGCACAGGAGGAAGAACATAGACTTTGGGGATTTTTAGCCAAACACATTGCTTTTGTTTTTTTTCCCCAGAAAGCACTTACTAGTAGAGAAAGATACTATGCACAAAGAGCATCTCTCAGATGACGGCCCTGCTTTGGATGCTTATCGCTTTAAAACATCTTCTTGTTTGTAGCCAGTCATCTGCAGTCTCCACTTTTTATATTCAACATATGCGTGTTTAATTTTCCATTATTTGTTTATAAATCAAGCGAAATTAATTATATTCTTTGAATGCCTCACGGAGAACCACGAGCCATTACAGAGTTTTTCTTCTCAAATTGACTTTATTCCTTAAAGACCACAAACACAGATGCCAAATCAACAGCAGGAGGAGATGCTGCAGTAGTTTGTTAATTGCTGGGAAAAAAGCTGATTTGACAGCTTTACATCCCGCAAGCTGCATCCCCATTAGCTGCAAATCCCTTGAAGCAGCAAATGTCACGGACAAGTAGTTTTTCCCGTAAACCCAGGGCTCTGGGGTAAAATCCAGTATCTCAGAAAAATAGCCACAATCCAGATTTTTACTGTAGTCTCAATATCTTAAGTAAAAACAAGAAAGTGGGAAAGTAGGAACACACAATGCTGCTTTTATGATGAAGGATAAGCTACAGGAAAAAAACTCTTCGGATGATATCTATTCCTGGTAAGGATACATCGTTTCTTTAGACTTGACTCATTTAAGGCCCATTGAGAGTTCGAACAGTACAGTGAAAGAAATCTGACTCTCCCCACGACTCATTAATCACACAGACAGCTTCCTATAGGCTCTGAGTCTCGCCATATGCTCTCTTTTCTGTCCAATTACTCCATTTGAAGTAACGCTCCTCCTTTTGGTCTTAATCTGTTGAGGGTTTTTTTGTTTTTTACTGAGTAGTTGGTGAAATTACTCATGGGGAACGGCCTCACAGCTCAAAAGTATTCTCATCGCAAACTGGACAACCAGTTAGGCACAGAAAGAGGACCCAAAAACACAACTCAGGAGACCAGCTAACAGTTTACAAACTTGTTCTTCACTGAAGAGTAGAAAGGTTTGGCACACAGGTGATCGGTCCATTCAGTCAAGCAAAACCAGAAGGAACAGGCAGAAGACAAAACAGCCGACTAAACAAGAAGCTAAACACGGGAAGCCTGAAACAAAGGAAACACTGCTGGAATGCTTGAGAGACAACTAGATTACCTGGATAAAGGTGTAGGGGAGGGAAGAGTTTATATAGAAGGGAAAGAAAATTAGATACAGATGCAGCACACTAGGATAGAGGAAGGTAAGAGCAAATAATGCGAAAGGAAAAAACAGAGCTCATGGATACGGGTGAGTTTTTACACCACATCAGCAGAAATGCTGAGGGAACTTTATGTCCTGGCGGGCCGGAGGACTACGAGGAAGAAAAGTCCTGCTGCAGTAGCCTATTCTGAACCTGATTTGATAAGGTGTATCAGCAGATTATTAAAAGTCAGTGCACCCTTGTGATGCCGTTTACAGAAATAGCCGCAAAACTTTCTGACAGTTTTTTTTTTTTTGTTAAGCTGTGCGTTATGCTCCTATAGGTCGTTGCCCAGCAATGTGTGACATCTCACGCCCACATGTATCAAAATAAATGTTGCTCCCACAGGTATATCCCTTTGAGACAGGAAATAAATATCTGCATTATGCTGCCATAATACACTTCATAACAGCATGAACCATCATTGTCAAACACACAGATAATTATGCTTTAGTTCTCACGCTGTACTGAGGTAAAATGTGCTTTTAACAAAAACACCTAAAGAAGTCAACAGAAATAATGACAATATGAAAACTTTACTTTTTTTTCATCCTCATTCTTATCTCTGGGGATGTTAAAGTTCACACGGTAGTTCATGTATATTACAAAGTAGCCAGATTTTATGGGAAAATGTAAAAAAGAACAAAAAAAAAGATCAGATCCTTCAAAAGTGCACATACTGTAAAACTTCTAAACCAGAAGAGCTACAGAAACCTGATTCAACACACCTAAAGTCTATTTAAAGCCTTTAGCACCCCGCTGTTGTAATGTTTTTTTTTTAATCTAATTTGACTGAATTTGCTGGTTTATTAAAAATTGATCTGTAAGTAGCATGGAGTTGTTCTACACTCAGTCAGATGTGCACTGGGGCTTTGCAGCAATACTGGCAACAATTTTAAACAGACTACATCACGCTCTAAATTATTATCAGTAACTGTACAATCATGTTGGATCTCCCAATGCCCACACTTTAAAGGCCTGCACTCAGAGAGCCAAACCATGTGTTCTTCTGCAGTCAGGTGACTATCTTGTGTCTGCATCATGATGATACAAAGACAAGAATAGACTAAAAACCGCATAGATGTCATCTGGTGAACACAGAAAGAATGGGAAATTTATGTTCGCTCCAAGGCAGAAGCTTGAGATTATGGCACAGTTGACTGATGCAGCATTTGCCCCTATTGGACATGATCAGATTACTGTTTCTCTCTTCGGATCCCATCCTCCGAAGAGGGAGGGAGCGGCGGGTGGGGTGAAACCATCGGAGTTAGCAGCAGGGTTGCCTTTATGCTCTTCCGCAAAGCAGCATTTTATTACCACTGGCATCAGCAATGGTACAGATAGCTAATCTTTCATACAGAGAACAAATTTGTCCCGCTGCGGCTGCACAGTGAGACAAAACTGCAACTTGGCTTTTGTCAAACCATGGTCAAGGTTTTGTGGCGACAGTGAGAACACGCTGGAGACACTTTAATGGGCAAAAGTGATGTCTAATCACAGAGTCAGCAACAGATCAGCCGTTGTCTGAGCCGACAGATGCCTTGTTGTACTCAGAAAACATAAAAGTGTATCTAATTAGACACACATGCAAATCAGTGGAGACACTAATTAGATCTGAGCTGATGGGATACATGGGCATAAGTGACAATTCTCAGCTCAGCTTTGTGATACTACTATGACATTATGCTACGACACTTCCTCCAGTCTGATCTCCATACACAGCAGTTTCCCATTATGTCTGCATAATAAAGTTGTAAAGCATTTCAGGCTGGAGTCTGATTTTAGAAACAATGAGGTTGTGTCTCCAGAAGCTTTTATTACCCCACCATCACCAGAAAATCTTTAAAATATTTTGATTGTTTAATTTTTTAAAATAAATTCACATGTGAATGCCATTTTATGTAAGTTATTATTACTGAAGGTGCAGTCTTTGAGACCTCAGTTCTAGTCAAAAGTCGCAGTAAGAAACTTTGGTAAACGCTTGTTGAGCAGCTGCTTTTTAAAAAATAAAATTACTGAAATGTGAACGGTGAATGTTTTCAAAGAAATCAAATTAATTCAATGTTGTTTTAGTAAAGAAGTCTGATTGACTTTATCACTGTCGCTCCTAGTTGATGACCTGCTCCACCTCCTGAGCTACAGCCACATAAAATTCAGTTTATTGTAACAGCTTTAATACAGAGTTATTAGAAACAGGTAGATGGAGCAGATGTATTAGATTACCTTAGATGCAACTTCACTTAATAAAGTGGACACGGCATAGGTGTACATATCATGGCAACTTCTAAAGTATAAAAACTGCACCTGAGTCATGAAAACATTCAGAATATAAGCTAAGATCTAGAAATTCTCATAATGGGAAAATAACCAGTCTATTAATTTCTTTGACCTAACATCATTCAGTGTAAAAACAAAGAAATCAAGTGCTAAAAAAAACACACACACAGTGATCTACTTCATTTTAGATACTAAGTGTACAGTCCACGCTGGTTTCCAGCACCTCCAAGTTGCTAAAAAAAACTAATCATGTGATCTGAGTTAAATTAGAGCAGGCTATAAAAATACAACATGTGTGCTACAGGACATGATATAGGGTCTACATTTCAGGATTTTTACACCTTTATGAACAAATACCTGGAAGTAAATACTAACAAACTTTACAGATGAGAGAAGGACACCATAAATATACTACTTTATCCACCAGTGCAATCATACCATCTGAAAATGCCAGTAGTTCTGATCAGATGTATGAAATATAATCGCTTGAGAGATTACAGTACTGGGACCAGTGTTTTCCATCTGGAAATGTTGCCCTTGTTCCATAAACATGTTCATCCAGGTGGACTCTTCTCCCCTCAAGATTTCTGTAATGAATGTAAATACAACCAATCCCTGGGGTTGAAATAATTACCAGAACACATTTAAACAACCCCAGACATCCACCTGCCCACCATTTTCACTACAACCCACTGTTTAATGACGTCCAATGTTCACTTTTCTTGCTTATTATTTCTGTGTTTCATTGAGGGAGTCAATACACCCAAAGAGCAAGATTCATTTTCTCGTTCTTCCCACAGAAATTACAGACAAAGTAGTGATGTACTAACTGATGAAACAAAAAATAATTATGTCCTCCGGGGAATGTGTAGCTTTGTGTGACTCCCTGGCTGTGGGAAACATCTTCTAATGGCTTGTGTTTCGCAGGGAGACTGCAATTTTGCCTAACATTCGATATTTGGGACTGGTGTTCATCAGAATGAGGGACTCTGGTGTACATTGTTGATATTACTCACAAAAGCAAAAACTTATTGGAATGGGGTCAAAAAAGCAAAACTTACCAACACAGTGAAACTTGCTGCAGATTCTGGCTTAAAATCTATCTGATTGTCACATCTTGCATTAAATAAACTGGACTGGTGAGTTGGCACATTTCTGATCCTTGGTTCAAAGTAGTAATTATAACTGAAAAAAGTTATTATTATATTTTCTTCATCATTCTTATTATTAGACAATCAGTTATTTGACAGAGAGTTGTTTATTGAAAACACTGTATCTAAAAGATGGACATGGCAGCTTGACATCACACATTGGTTTTCGGTTGGATTTAGATCGGCTCACGTTCACACCATAAACAAGCGGCACTGCAGTTCGTTAGAAAACAGACCGAGACCACCTCTTCCAAATCTCCTCCAACCACCTTGGTACAGTTGTTTTGATCTGCACCAGAGTACGATTGTTGTGTTCACACCTGCACGAGTGAACGGCACCGAGAGGGAAAATGAATTTGATTTAAAACGGCCTAAACATTGCAGGCGTGAAAACACCCTGACAGTTGAAGAACCAAAGGTCTTGCACCCTGCTGTCCATTTGAAAGAATATATCCTTGGGTACTTAATTTTGCACATTTGGGAGTTCCTTCACACCTGATGATGTGGTAGTTGCAAATGCCAATTTATACAATTTACAGATAAACTCTGGATTAAATTTAAAAGTTGTAAAAGAAAAACCCAGGGTAATCCTGCTCATGATATTGCAACCAGTGTAAGGGGAAGAAAAGGCTGTTACTGAGCGTGGCATCACCTTATTATCTGGTAGCACTATGGTGCACTTGGACAGCTTTTCCAGAAGTTATTTGTCTTTTTTAAATCTGTTGGGATTGCATATGACAACACTCACCAGATCAAAAGATTTGTGACACTTCGTCCTGAGTCGACAGACATGCACACGGACATCTGCTGACAACACAGAGGAGTCATTATTCTTATATTATTCTACAGGTTGAAGTGAGTCCACCTGGAGGACAAGACTGGTGCCCATTAGTAAAGGCAGTGTAACATCTGCTTGGACAGATCCACACGGCCTCAACAAACTGGAGGGAGTATGAATTTCCACAGCCTTGTGCTTACCCTCAGTTGAACCTAAGTAGATGCTTGCATACTCACAAATAGATATTTGTAAAACTTGGACAGGACTTGCAAATGAAGGGTGATACATTTGTGGTCAGTTATCCATAGTCAGATAACATTTACCAGGCCCTTTACAGTCAGGATGGACTATTGACATCAGAAGTCAGTGGATTTCATGTGGATAACATTTCCATGGGAAATTATACAGGCAATTTTTTTAGCTTTGAAAGACCATACATACATCATAGAAGTGTTTCAATAAAGTATTCCCAAGCATTGTGTAGTATGTTTCCGTGATACTCTGATAGTCTGCAGTTTGTGTATAAAGAAAAAAAAAACAGATAAATCATATTGTATCATTGCATGTATCATGATTTAGGCAGGTGGAACAACGCAATGCTATTACTTGAATTTACCATTTGACAGTTGCGGCTGTGTTTTAGCTAAATGCTAAAAAAGCACATTTTAAGAACCTACAGATTTTAACTTGGAAAATTCTCTCTGACATGAATTTTGGGCCTAGTATACCAAATATGCAAAAATCCATAGAAATATACTGTAAACCTAACCCTACCCATAACCATAAATAGGTTGTCAGTGATCTGGTTACCTAGTGAGTGTTAGCAGGTAAATCCTTTCCATTTAAAAACTCCAGATTCCATAAAAATAAATTATTGCATGAATCACTGTATGCTCTGTCAATGCTCAAATATTACAAAATCATTGTTAACATGCAAATGGCCCAACAGGTTGTTTGGTGGTCTCTGAGGGTCAAAAAACTACTTTACATTTCCTGCTACATTTGGCGACAAATGTAGAACCCCCCTCTACCTTAACAAACTATTTGCACATTATAATCATTCACCAATTTCACATTTAGTCCCATTATATGTACTTTAGGACATTATTATTTTGTACAAGCTTCTACCAGATTTGACAGTATTTAAGGATTTGAGATACAGCCACTCAAAACTGGAAAAAGAAATTCTGTATCACAGAGTATTTAGGCAGTGTGACATCTCAAAAGGTATTAAACTATCCAACTAATATTTGTTTATTTTATTAAAATAGCTCAAGAATAAAAATATCACATTTCTGATATGTTCAAAAAATAGGACACACAGATTTTTATAAATCATTTTAATTCCTAACAAAATAAACTAATTTTTAAACGCTGAATCCAACATTTAAATGCTCAAATGTTAACCTTTCACGTAAATAATTTCCTTTAGTTGTTGGGTTTGACAATGAAAAGCAAAAACTAAATGAAAATATATTGAGGAAACGTTTTCTCTGTTTTGTCACTGAAACCTAAAACCTGAAACAGTTTTTCACAAAAATAATCGTAGTACAAGTTATTGTAAATCCTGACTTTGGTACATAAAAAACTTTTCATATTTATGTTGACTGTACTGTAAATCAGAACTAAAACGCATCTTTCATAGTACTTGTTAATCACAATACATTAGAAGACACAAGTACAATGTAAAGCAATAAAAACAGTTAAACAAAAATATTATTGGTGCTTTAAAATAAATTCAGAAAAGTATAACTGCAGAGTTCTAACTCTTAATGAGCCTCCCTTCAAACTGACTACGAGTGGATGTTGGGGATGTCAGGCAGAACTGAAAAATTGTCATGAGGTTATTTTTATGACGGCTCTCTTCTTTGGAAAAATGAATCCCGATTCTCCATCTTAGCCAAAAAGTTAGCTCAGTGGATTGTATCACAGCTTTAGTGTTTGTACAATAGATCATGACCACAGCTGATGTGTCATGAAACCTAATCATAACCTTTTTGTATCATTCGTTTTCCCCAAATCCCCAAGCATCCACAGAAACCCAAGGAAAATCAAGGATACAGTTCTCTCCATGTTGCACTGAGTTTCTCCAAAGATACCCATGTTACCTTAAATGTTAAATCTAACTTGCATGTCTTTGTGGATAGAGTGCTATAAATGTGGTTTGTATGGTAGAGTGCTTTGAGTGGTCAGTAAGTGCTATAATACTTTATGTATAATGCATTGGTGGTATCACATCCAGTAACAGCCATCTCTTCCCATTGATTGAGAAGGTGATTTTTGTAATCTGGCATTTAAAAATCATATTCAGGTTTAGACGTTCAGAGTCTGTGCCACAGTCAGTTAATGACACAACAGCTCAGGTCCCCTGTGCTGTAAATCTCATATCCTTCAGTGGTTAACTTGAAAATACACCATGACAGTTACTGATATTTTATTTATAGCTATGTTGTGGGGCTTTTGACAATGACGTGACTCCCTGATCTTTCGGTGAACCCTTGAAACTCTTGTGGACGTTTTGATCTCATATCACATCTGCATGTTTTGTACTTTCTGATGTTTGGTGGAATTTTAAGATTTTTAAGATGACTGTTTTTGTGAACTGATGTATTATAAATAAAACTGAGCAGAACTGAATTCCACTGATAACTTTAGCCCAAATTTCACCACGGGGCACCGCAGGCTCCAGCTCCTCGTCGACTAATAATAAAACTGCTCAGTAATCGTTGGTGATCAGAGCTGTGGCTCTGAACTCAACTGTGAGCCACCACACAGTTCAGATGTGTTTAAATCAGAAGTTGATGTTTGGTATCTGTGCAAGTGCTGAAATCACACAGGGTCAGTGGGCAGAACAGGACTTTTGTGAAGCAGTCAAAAATAGCAGCCAACAGTTCTGATACCTTGAAGATGATGTGGATGGGGAAATCAGCGAAACTGAAAACATATTTAAAAAGGAAGGGTTTTTTTAATTATTATTTTTATGGGCAGGCCAAAGGTCTCCAGATGTTTGAATTTTGTAAAAAGCAAGCTCAAACTGAGATGGTCATCTGGAATTTTTAGGGCTGTAATAAACAAAAGGAGCGGTCAGAAGCAAATTCATCCACATCTATATTACTGAATCAATAGAAACTCATATACCAATAAATCAAAGAGAATTGTTTTCCCAGAGCCCTCTTTTAGTATGCAGTCTTGACTCTCTTGAACATTGCATTTGATGGAAAATGGTTATTCATTTATATTTGTAGATGATTTCTGAAACTGGAGCCCTAAATTTTTAAGCCAACCAGTTACAAATATTGTGAATACCCTGGGGTTTAAAAGCTTGAGACTAGAACTTCCATCCCTGACCGCCTTTGTATATAGCTGAACAGAACTACTGTCCTCATCTGAAGGGGGTTTCCAATACCAGACACACTGCAGCCATTGTCTTGGCTATGCTGTGTTATGCAAGCTTTGATTAAAGGAAGGAGAACTGAGGTTGGTGATGTGTATTGTAGCTTTTGAATCAATGTCTTCACACTTAAATTTAATCAAAGATCCAGCTGATTTCTGGAAAATACACCTACTCATGTAAAAGACACAGAAGAAGAGGACCAAAACCAACGACACACAGAAGGCAGAGAGACCAAAATTCAAGACCCTTGTATCCAGGCAAAGCTCATGCATGAGGGAGCTGTCAATGAGAGCAAATAGTCAAAAAGGCAAAAAGTTCAAACTACAGCAAAAGGTCATACACGAGGAACAAACAACTGGAGAAAAGGGGAAAAAAATTCAACTGGAAGATTCGAAGCTGATGGAGAACAAGTCTACAGCCACACATACTTGGCTATTTCTTAAAATGGGGGTTTTCCACTTTTCTCTTCACAGGCGCACTGGTGGGAAGTAACACAAATAAAATAAAAAATTATCTATGGTCCCGTAAAGAGCATGCTAAGGCAACAGGTGTTGTTATAGCCTTAACTGTATGGAAATGTGAGCCAACCAAGCCTGGGATTAACAATAACATACAATGACACTGAAAAAAAAGAGAAAGATTCACAGACAATCTTTGTTTTATTTGTTTACACATAAACACAAAAATAGAGTTTTTGAAACTCTTCAGCCTCAAAGTTTTTCAAAAGCTCAATTTTTAGTGCCCCCAAAATATCTTTTATGTGTGGATAAAAGGCCAAAGCAGTGATTTTTGTATTACCTTTCAAAAAAAAAACCCCACACCAAAACAAACAAACACACATGTGGAGCACAATATATTTGACGTTATTATTAGCCATAAAGCATTTTTATGGTCTTTGGGGGAATTACCTTAATTATTAAGCACCTTGCAAAAAACCGAAAGCATTCATTTTGAAAACAATCTAAATTACTGAACACGTACAACCCATAAAACTATGGAGAAATATTGGCTTTTTTTGGCAGCAATTTTGAAGTGAAGAGTGTGTCAGCAGTATTGGTCAGCCTGCATGTGTCCTATATGAAAGAGTCAAGTCACATTGATTTTTATGGCACAACAAATGCTGACTGAAGTGCTTCACAACAGTCAATAAAACAATTAGGAAAAATGAAATTACAAAACAGTAAGATAACAAAATGAGAAAAACATAAAGTATAATTAAAAGCAAAATGAAAACAAAGTTCTGTTCAAAGAATAACACCATTAAAGATTAAAAGTAAACTGAAAAGGCTAAAGAGGAAATATTTCTTAAGAGAGATTTGATAACTGTTATTAAAGCAGACAACCTGATCTGAAGGGAAATGCTATTCAAAGGTTTCAGAGCTGTGACTGCAAAGGACCAACTGGCAGTAGAGGACAGTCTGGTGCTTGGCACTATTAACAGCTGCTGATAAGCTGACCCAGCCATTCGACATGAAGTATGATGCTATAACATCTCTAACAGATACTTAGGGGCTAGCCCATGTAAGCATTTGCAAGGGAATAAAATAAATCCTCAACCGTACAGACAGGAAAACTCGGTCCTCATGAAACACTAAAGAGAGTTTCCTGCTGTTTAGCCACAGCAAGGCTCCAGTTATAATGACACATTACATATCACAAATTATTCAGTTCAATTTTATTTTATTTATATAGTGTCATTGTATTCATACAGTCACCCCAAGGGGCTTTATTGTAAGGAAATAACACAAAAATACAGAGAAAACCCCAATCAGACGACTCCCTGTAAGCCACCACTTGGCAACAGTGGGAAGGAAAAACTCCCTTTTAACAGGAAGAAACCTACAAAACACACACTGTGGAAAAAAAAACAGAGAAAGATGAGTGAAGTACAGTTATTCCAGCACAGTACAGTACACATCTATCACCTGGGCTTTTTCTTTTTCACAATGTCTGCTGTGAAAACTGTGCAACTTATAGCACTGACTTCACTCATCAGCTCAGTGGAACAGAGATACAAGTCACATTCAGCTTTTAGTGACTGCAAGGTGACATTAATTTATAAACAAATATGGACATCTGCTGTTTTAAGAGATGATGCAAATTAAAAATATCTGATTAACATAAATACCCACCCCCAACACAAATTTGCCAGCAGTTACTTTATTAAAAGGGAACAGAAATGCACATCCTTAATTAGCTTATAATTTTTTGTTTAGTGATCTGACTGCATTCCACTGAAATATATGAAATTTGGTTAAATAAATTGAATATCAGCCTCTTTCACCGAGCACTCACTCAGACAGATGGATGACAGCAAGCAAGAGTACAATAAATACTCTGTTTTAGGCTTTTTTAAATTAATGTGGTATAGTGTCACTTTTCTAAAAGTAAGGAACTGTGTCATTTTAGCACACTCTGTTAATGTTCGCTCCCAGGACAGTTAATAAGCCATCTTTTCAGACTCCAGTTAATCATCATGGGCTGTCCAATAAGACTGACAGAGCTGCAGTGTCTCCCACTATTCTTCCCACACAAAACCTTGTCCTGCGCTAAGAAAGGTGGGTGTGTTGTCATGCAGGGGTAGCTCCATCTTGTGGATCCAACCTTCACTAAAGCAAAACAAATACAAAGAAGAAAACTGAGGGATCCCTTCACAGAATTCCCATTCACTTATTCACAATCAAGTCTATGCATGTGTAAAAATGGGATCATTATAATAACGTGAATAAATATATGCACTGTATGTCGTGTAAAATGTTTAAATGCATATAATCGTAGAACACTCACAAAGTAAGAGCATTTTAATATTTTTTTAGGTTATTAGTGCAGATTTTGGCACCTGCCTTTAACACACCTTCATCGGGTCAACATCTCATGAAAAGGTTTGCAGATTTTCATGCATTGTTGGTCAGCTGGGCATGAAACTCGATGACTGTGCAATGCTTATCTTTATGCCAGTGACATGCACATGCCCAGAAACTGCTTTTGGAAAAGTCTCTCAAAGCTGGGAGGCCTCGCTGCAGCGTGAATCACGGACACGAAACAGTCAGATGATGATACCATGGGAGATGGAGAAGAGGCATGAGTTGGTTAGTGTAGCAACCCTCAATCATCAATCAGTGCGTAGAAAACAGTTTTAACTCAACCTTTAAAAAAAGGACTGATTTTTAAAGCTAAAATTAGAATTTAAATCAACTATCTTTGCACTTGTGATTCTGACTAAAACATTCCTCATTATCTACTTCTTCTTGTAAATTAGTTTGTTTCTGTAAACGGAAATTGACAAAAAACTGTTTTAAAGTGCGTGTCAGGGCAGTTACACACAAACTCAACAAGTCATGTGACACTGGCGGGTTGAATAACAATGATAATCATTTAGATTCTGGTGGGGATTTGATGTATTTTAAGACACCCGTTGCCTGATTTTTACCCCTTGCTGAGCAAAGCAGCGGCTATATTTTTCTACTTGGTGGATTTTTTTTGTTAAAAAAGAGAAGTGATGAGGAAAATAGAGTGGCATCAGAATCAGAGGCTACATCAGCATGTCAAAAAAAACCCCTTGTATTTCTTGGATTTGGTGTGAATTGTGAAAATGTATATTTGGGCAGGAGGAAGGAGGTGTTACAAGCATCAGAGATGAACTCTATCAACTCTTAATCAGTGTGGATCCCTCTAGAGAAATAAGTATGTCTATGTGTAAGTTTGAGGAAAGTTTGGGCCCATATACATTTAGATTTGAGCACATTTCAACTTTTTTACAGTCGCCTGCATTGTTAAAGTCTGCCAGCTTCTAAAACTTTTAAACTTATGCCATGGCAAAATATATTCTCATGCTATAACCTTGTACCTCTGCCATCCCTGGGAAGTTTACATTAGAGTTATAACGCTCATAATGCTACTCTTACAGATTTTCAAGCACTAACTCTGCTCAGCGTTTCTGTAAAGTCACAGTGATTCTCATTGTTCACCAGTGCTGCCAGAAGCTTACGTTTTTTATTGGATGCCGTAACTCCACAGGGGATTTTTAGTATTCCACTTCTCATAAATCTTTTCTCTAAGGCCACTGTATCATCAGTAGTGAATCTGAGGCGTGCCCTCTTCCCCTACAGGTGTTGCATGGCTTTACTTCCAGCTAAAAGGTGATATTCCTATAAAATGTGTCTATAGCCATTTCCATTTTTCATCTCCTCTTATTTTCAGAGAGAAATGGATTTTATTGGTTTGGAAGATTTATATGACAAGATCATCTCTGGAGTCCATCAAAAAGAAATTTCTCCCTTAAACATGACTTTATTTAAACAGCTTTTTAAAGTCAAAGGGGATAAAATTGTACATTAAATCCCCAGAAACTGACTTTTTTCCCCTATAGCTTTCAGGTAAATGTTACACTGTTGCTCTACACTTATCAACAGTCATAGCACCGAGGAGCTGACATTTAACCAAAGGGTAAAATTTGTAGT
Organism: Etia nguti; assembly: GCA_015106755.1. Classification (NCBI taxonomy): domain Eukaryota; kingdom Metazoa; phylum Chordata; class Actinopteri; order Cichliformes; family Cichlidae; genus Etia; species Etia nguti. The sequence goes on along the minus strand of VUQG01021944.1, from coordinate 6,127 downwards.
TTTTTGTCACACTCTTGTAGAACAGTTTTCGTTTTGCCTTAAGCGATTCTAGAAATGCAAACATGTGGTCCAAATCAAAATTGCTAGCGGACCTGCAACAGCCAGTCTTCTTGTTTTGAGTTCATGTGCTCTCTGCCGCACGCCTCGGGGTAAGGCATTAACCACCACACGGAACAGAGGAACAGAGGAGCTGCATCTCTGCGTTAACCACCCACCGTTCTAGTCACCCGTCGTAGATCAAAAGCCCCGCCGAGTCGTAAGCATTAGAGTAAGAATGCAGAAAAAATGCAAATCAGAGCCACATTTTCATTTTAAAGTCTTTTGGATCTAAAACAACATGAATTCCATTTTTTCCCCAGCAGACAGCAAAGTCTGACTCAGAAATGCTTTTTTTTCTTCAGGTATTTGCACAAGGCCGGATCCCAACAGACGGAAAACGCTACATATTTAAACCATGACTCACGCCTACGGTGAGACTTTTTTCTAACAGGTTCACTGTCTGTTACAGTTTACATTACCCAAGACATTATGACTCAGATTAAGAGCAAACATACAGTGTCTTTTTTAGATATGCATAGTTTTAAGATTAATACCAACCCCAGAAGAAGAGTGACTTCATCAGAGATCATCATATAAATAATACATTTGAGCTCTTGTTCATTTGTTTGTGTTACTCACTGTATGCCTCTCATGTGCCTTGTTCCAACTGGGAAGACAGATTCTAACCTGCAGGCTATTAGTTGTAAATCATGATGATCTCAGAATGGGCTCATATAAAATAAATACTTTAAATTTTACAAATTTAAAACACTGGTAGTATTTTGTGGGTTTCATGTTTGTCTGTGTTATTGAAGGCATTCAACTTTGAAAAGACTGCTACAGAAAACTCATTTCAGCTCAATGCCGCTGCCACACCGACAAAAGAACCGCTGTGTTAGAGGTCATCCTCTGGCAATTGTATGGACCTCTGTGCTCGGTAACTGTGCACTGCACTGGTAAAACTGGCCTTGCTTCAGCTGCTGCAGCACAAAGACATTAATTACAACACAAGAAGCTGCTAAGTTGGCAACAGCGTGTAACGCTCCAGCTTTCCCCTGCTGTGACATTCACTTTTAGGTATGCTGCCAAAGATTAAAGGGAAAGTAATTAAACTTCTCCTAGCAGAGACAAAATACTACCAGCCGGAAAACCTGATAGCACATACAGGACGAAACCTTATGTAAGTCTTGTTAGTTGTGTTTTCAACTGGCCTAAAGGAAAATCACAGTAAAACATGCTTAAAGAGTGCCCTCTTGAGTCCGAACTGTGATTTTGTATTCATCTGCACCTTTTGACAGGTTACAGCTTTTTAGATATTAATCTTAAAAATAGACAGCGTGTCTCTGTCCTGAACCCAAACTGGGAGCTCGTTTCACAGGAGAGAAGCCTGATAACAGAATACACTGTCTCCCATTGGAAATTTCAGGAACCGCAACTAAACCTGCAGTCTTAGAGTGAAGAATATGGCATGCAATGAGGTCTATGAGATCTTTAAGACCAAGGACCATGTATGTGAAGAGAAGGATTTTAAATTTAATTCTAGATTTAACAGGGAGCTCAAGAAGATACTTAGGAAAATGGATTTCACTTTCTAGGTTTTCTTAATACTTCATCCATCCGTCCATTCTCTTCCGCTTGGTCGCGGGGTGGCTGAAGCCTATCCCAGCTGTCATAGAGTGAGAGGCAGGGTACACCCTGGACAGATGGCCAGTCTATCGTTAAAAAAAGAAATTCAGATAAAGATGTTTCCCATCTGTTTTCCTCGTACAAAGATTTTTAGATTCATTCAATCATATTTTTCATTCAATGTTTTAAGGAAGTGATGCAAAATGCCACATCCACAAATACAAATTCAGTGTTACTGAATTGTTTTTTTTCTGTTTTTAAGAATGAGTTAGTAAATATATGAGTACTATAAAATACTTATTAAACTTTAAAGTTATTCTTCCTTTTGACATTGCAGTACTGAGTTTAGTGCATCTATCTTGGAATGTAATTTTTAAAATATGGCCTTATTTGTTTGTTTGTTTTTATCCCTCTTTGTGAGGATTCCTTGTGTTGTGTTATTTATTTGTTGTTGTTGTTGTTGTTGTTTTGTATATGCTTCTGTATACCACATGTGTTAAATTGTCTTTACATTTCAACAGTGTTAATAAATAGGCTGTATTATATCCCAAACATGCTGCTATCTAAGGGGGCGCTGTAGCTAACTCAGCCCAGACTGGCCCTTTAAGTCTGACGTTTCAGATTTCCTCCACGTTGGCCGCACATGCGCAGGTAGGCCTACTACCTGCAGAAAATTAGAGGCGAACAAGGAAGTCTGCCCCTGAGTACTGGATGATAGGCTGAATAAAAACAAAAACCTCTTCGCCGGAAAGTATACACCTGGTCACCAGTTGCTTCGTATATCGGCGTGACAAGATGTTTAAAAAACTCAAGCAGAAGATAAACGAGGAGCAGTCTCCGCAGAGGAATGCGCAGTCACCTCAGCAGGCCCAGGTTAGTTGTTTTGGTGCTCGGAGCTAACTAGCTAAGTTAACGTCTGTTTATACTTCAAAGACTTCAGGGTTTGTAAGTGGTTGTCTAGTAATATGTCATTAAGATAGCTTAATAAGCTGTCAGCTTGAGCTAACTTGAATTGTCAGCTTGTCCCTTTACTGTCTTGCAAACATTAGCACCGTGCTAAGTCCTTAAGTTAGCAGCTTAACTTAGCTGTCAGCGGTTGGAACAGCTGGAAGTGGTAAATCCCGTTGTCCGAGTAGAAGAAAGTCTCACTTCATACAGCTAATCATCAACTTGTTTGTAGCCAAAACGCCATCCCGCATTTTATACTCGCCAGTGACAACATGGGCGTGTCTGAGTTAATGCTTTTTGCATTGGCTGCCAGTGAATGTCAGCTGGAAGCTATATTTGACCCTTGCAAATCCTACTACTCCCAGGCGCCTCTATTAAAAACAATACAGAAGTAGCACACAGATTTCAAGTTGAAAGTTTATCATTGGAAAAGTGCTAGAAAACTCATCAGATCCGTTTCTTTCCTCTTCAGTTAAAAAAAATGCGAATTTTTCTTTGAAATATGAAGCTGCAAGTTTCTTTGAGCTCTCCTAAATATATGTGAAGGAGTGAAAGTATGTGTCATAGTTTGGCGGTCCATCATAGTTCAGTTCCAAGTTAATGTAGATGCTTTCCCTGTGTTTCTCTGTTTGCCTTACATGCAAAAGATCCCCAGTTCAGTTCTGAGAGGAGATCCAAACCCAGCCTCAGGGGCTCACAAGCTAGGGCTGATCCCATATCCAGATAAATGAAAGGGCTCCATCTGGCATGAAATATGCAGATCCAGCAACCCTTTGAAAGATGGATAGATAAAGTACCTTGTTCTAATTGGCTTGGTCCTTATGCAGATGTCCTATATGTGGGAATAAATCACAAAGGTTTCCATAAGAAATGATAAATAATTAGCTCTGGTGGCTGTTTTCGAGGAACAAATTTAAATTTGTTATTCAGAGCTTGTGTGCAGTTTATGATTCCCATTGACTTTCTGTAAAACCACAATCTTAGACTGAGTTTGGCTCAAATGTGAAGGCGTACTAAAGGTAAAATCCAGTAACAAGACAACTTACACCCAGCAAGCATCTGTATTAAAGTTTGATTTATTTCCAGGCAACAAAATCAATATTATTGTTATGATTATGTTTGTTTATTTATTTATTATTGCTATTATTATTATTATTATTATTACTTCTTTTTACTTATTACTTATTTATTTTACAGATCAGCAGTGGAGACCGACGTAGCAGCCAAACTCCCCCATTTAGTGATGGCACACCTTCTCCCAGTGACAGAGAGGTGAGCATAGTGTCAGCCTATGATTCATATCTTTATTTATATATGTATACTTGTGTTCAGACCACAGCCTGCAGAGGTTTCCAAGTCCCTCCCCAGCTTACATTCTAATGAATGTTTCTCTTAGTCCTTAAAAGTGTGCCATGTATGCTTTTTTATGCGTAATGTCTGCTTTATAACATAAAAGTCCCTTTTTGATTGCTGTGCCAATTGAAAGTGAACAAGTGACCAAGTAGTGCTGTTGGTTTTCAGAGTCTGCTCGTTGTCACTAGCAAAATTCTTTGATCATTTAAAATAATCCCAACAATGTAGACATATTGAAACCTGGACCCCTAAACATATTGCAGTGGATACTGTAGCCAACACCAGATGGGAACATATGAGCCAGACTTACACTGTGGTCTTTAATGTTGTAGAGCAGTCAGCACCTGGATTCCATTCGTATGGTATTTTAACTGTGTGAAGTCACTTATTATTATTATTATTATTATTATTATTATTATTATTATTATTATTATTATTATTATTATCATTATTATTGTTATTACATTTTTTACAGACCCTGTTCAACCAAGTGAGCATCTTCTTCTTTAGAGACAATGGCAAGGGCGTTTTAATGGTGTAGAGCAGACAGTGTTTCAGCATGTCTATGAATAATTGATGTATCCTCCTCAGTGTTTTTTGTCTCCTGTGACTAGTTGCCATATTTTGCCTCAATAGATACTGACAAGTCAATTCAATGCAGAACTTTGCTTCATTAGAAAGAGGTAGATAACCATAGGGTTAATGACAGTGACTCTACAACTGATGATGCAACATGTTGTTATTACATCTGTTGAGATTAGATATGGATGTTTACTGTCTTCGTTGTTTTTCAGATTAAAAAAAAAATCTTAATCACTCTTTCCTTCATTTCAACACTGCAGAACGCACACTGGAGTAGTGGCACCGTCCCTTTTGGTCAGGTTTCTATGCACTGCTCTACCCACTTGTGCCTTTGGAAGCACACATGTGTTGCTGTTATGTGGCTCGGCAGCCTCAGCGTAGAAGCTTCGTGCAGCATCACAGCATCTTTTCTTCATCTCACGAATCATTAACACTTTGACATCTCTGAAAGCATTTTTTTCATGACTGAAGGCAGATTTAGCCTTTGGTTAAAATTGTGAAGATTAGATGGGGAGATGTGAAACTGTTACTCATAACATTACTGTTGATTGAGTGCTTGACTTTTCAGTTTTTCTGATTTTTTTTTTTCTTTTTCTTCCAGCTTATGTAGTGTCTCTCCCTCTGTTTCACTCTCTGCTTTCTCTTTTTCATTCATCTCAGTTTCTCTCTCTCTCTCTGCCAGCCTCCTCTCATCAGGCTGGTCAGCCACTCCCTTCAGGGCTTTTTCACACTCATGCTGTTGTTTTTCTCATTGCTGTCTGTGTTCCTCTCCTTTCCCCACCTTTTGTCCCGTTACTGCACTGATGATGGTCAGGTGCTGGCCGGGATGATAGCAGAGCCCGCTTTTCTCTCTGAGTATACTATCTTTGCTCTGGACCATTCAAAACGACCCCAAACGGCCCAGGTAGCCAGTGTGGTGAGTTTGTCCTCACTTCCTGCCTCTTTCATCTTTCTTCTTCTCCTCCTCCTCTTGCCCCGTTCCTTCCTCCCGTCTTCCATGCCTTTGGGGAATCGGTAGAGGACTGTGGCCCAAGTAGGGACAGCTTGTTCCCTGCTCTCCATCTCCTGTTTGCTTTGGATTTAGTAGCAAGAAGGCATCTCATATGTAGGTTACTTTTGCATCTACTGGGTTGTGGTTTACACTGTAGGATAGAAGCTTCTGTGCTTTCTGCCCCATGTTTGTTTTTTGTCCCTTCTTTCAGTTTGTGATCTGTCAAAGAAATGAACAGTGCCCATTTGTCTTTAGGTGGTCTTTGCTGCTTGCCCTAGAGACCCTTGTAGACCCTTGTAGACCCTTAAATCCTGTTATGTTGCCTGATGGCCTTTGTCCCTTCTCCCCTAAAGTCTGTTTATTTGGAGAGTTGAGATTTTTCTTTATGGGACAAGTTTTTAACAAATTAAAATTGAAAATTTTGTGTAACTCTTCCAAATAAGCAAACACATCTGAATAGCTGGTTCTTTATCTAAGATATACCGTATTTTTCGGACCATAAGGTGCACCGGATTATAAGGCGCACTATCGATGAACGGGTCTGTTTTCATACATAAGGCGCACCGGATTATAAGGCGCATTAAGCGG
>VUQG01021942.1:49505-71849 GCA_015106755.1 Etia nguti | reverse complement strand
GTTTTACTTTGGTAGTCTACTGTCTGTGTGCACCATGTTTTGCTTTGCTTCTCTTACTTTGAAGGTACCTCGTCTCATGTGTTATGTTTAGCTTTGTGTCCTCTGTCTCGTTGGGTGTAATTTGTCCCAGCTGTGTTCCCCATGTGTTTCCTGTTCCCTCGTCATTCCCTGTGTATTTAAGCCCTTTGTTTTCATCTGTCCAGCGTTGAGGTCTTCCTCATAGGTGTGTTTCTCTGCGTCCTTCCCTGTATTATTTGTTTTCTTATTTATTCCCAGTATGGTTTTGTTCTATTTTGCCATTTAGCAAAGCTTTGTTATTGAGCTTACTTTCGCCTCCGTGAAGTCTGCGTTTGGGTCCTTTCCTGCCTTCACACAGCCGAATTATGACAAAGGTAGTATTGAACATAATAAATGCAGACTGAAGTATGTGTCTAACTCTGCTGTTCCGCAGCCGTTTCATATCTATCAATAACACATAAAAATGGGAACATTTTTCATCTCAACCTTCTCTCCTTTTATTTTAACACAGTGGTGGATTTGTTAAAACCAGCTGTCTGTCCTCAATGTCGATGGAGGGAGAAATGTTGATTGTGACTACTCAAGAGGCAATTCAGCGGACAAAAATGTGGGATTCATGCCTCTTTACTAAAAAATACCATTTTATTTTTTGACTGCACAGTATTATGGGTTAACAAGGTTATTATTGGTTGGAGGTATTATTAACCCCAGCCTCTCCCACACAGACAGCGCTCCCTTTTCAGGACTGGTTACAAAAATTTTGAGCTGAGAACACAAATCTTCAGTTTTGAGGGGCTGATGTTGATATTTTATGTTGCTGGAAAAAAAGGGAAGGTGAAGTGCATGGGTAATAGTTGGTTTTTCACTGCTGCTGTGTTTTTGAGATGGGTTTTTCATTTCATGCTCCTCCTCCTTTATTGACACTGGCCCTCTCATGGATGGTTTACACAAATGATTGATCGACTACCTGATGCCATGCTGCCACAGAGGTGGTGCGCTTCGGAAGAATATGAAGTACCACATTAGTGGTTCATTCACCTCTGCAAAACAGAGGTGCTCTAGACGCATATGTATGTGCACGAAACAAATGACACCCAACAAATTCCTGGAGCAGTGTGACGAGGACAGCAGATAAATATTCATGGCACCATCTCTCATCATTTGCAGGTACAAGACGTGTCAGGGTTTTTCAGGTATCGTTCTGCGCTAGTGGGAACGTCTTGGTAAAGCAGGGAGAATCTCCATACCGGTCAGCTCCTCGTCTGCCGAGACAACTTCACAGCAATGAACTTGGTTTCATTAGCAGAAACCGTGTGTTGACATGCATCACATCACCTCCATTTTTCCTGAATGAAAGCATTTTCTAACGATGCCTCAGATGAACTTCATTTAAGCAGCTGTCTAAACTCTCCAGAGACTGAAGTGTTCCATTTAACCCTCACTAGCTAATTGGTGGGAGCCTGTACCATTAAGCGTAATTACCCAACAGTTATTTGCTATTCCGATGCACATTTGTGTGTGTGTGTGTGTGTGTGTGCAAGTGACGAAAGCACAGTTTGAACCGAATATTTTCTTTAAAAAATGCAGTTGTTGCCTGATTCTCAACATCTCTCTCATCTCTGGATTTTTTATTTTTTTATTTTTTTTATAGGAGCGAATTGCATTCAGGGGGACACTGCTCACCCTTCTTTGCCTCTTTTTGTTAAGACTGATGATGTTTGACAGACAGGACCAGGGTCGGGTCAACATCCCATTAGACCTCAACCAGACAGAAAGGCTCCTCTTCAGCCACTTGATGACAAAGACCCTGACAAATCCTTGACAGTGGGGTTCTGTTATTTTGCAAATCCTCGCTACTGACCCTGCCTGCATGTCCCCCGTCTTTGTCACTTCCTCGCTGAACTGCCACTTCAAGCAGAGATGTCACATGGTAGAAGGTTATGACTTCTCAAACCTGTCCAGGAACCAGAAATGTAAAATCGCACAGGAATCATTGCTCTGCATGACAAATGTCTTAAGGAGGATAGGATTATCAGTTCTCATTTAACATTTAATTAGCAACAGTGAAAAGGCAGATCAATTATTAACTATCGTGGCTTTCGGAAGTTGCTCTTTGGAGAAAGCTGTCTGTAATGAGCATGGCAATGACACCCTTTCCATGGTTGGCGCCAAGCGAGATAGTTTTAATTTATTAACAGCTTTAATAAAGGGTTAACACATCAGAGAGCAACTTGGAGTTCTGTATCTTGCACAAGGGTCCTTTGGGATACAGACATACTGCTCTACCTCCTGAGCTAAAAAGTAATACTTCAACGGTCACAAATTTAACTTGAAAGCCTCACACATTCCCAGAAAGTGTATTTCATGTTTCAGGTGGGATTGCCCCGCAGATGTGTTTTTGTACTGTGCTTGTATACACCAGATTTTGAGCTCTGTTCCAAACGATCTGTTTCAGTGTTTGTAGTTTTGAATGGAAAACGAACTCCAGCTGCCCACGCCCCTTTAAGCAAGACACGTATAAGACAGAGAAAAGAAGCCAACGCTAGCAATGCAGCACATTCAGTTTACGACTCTGCAGCTGTTACAGATCTGAATGTGGCATTCACCGCACAGTCACAGTTTTTGATACATGTGTACATGTACTTTGATTTTGTCAGACACGTCATGATTACAAATAGGGCATTTTTGCACACAGAGCAGCAGCAGAGTTAAAAGCGATGCATTGGTCATTGCTTTTGCAATCAGTGACTTCTGTACAGTGTGGAATCATTTATGGTGATGATTGAGGCACGTCTGACTAGCTGTTGTCTTTGCAAAACGATAGGTGTTTGTACTCAGAAGAAAGGGCAAAAAAATCAAAGCGATCATGCAGTTTTTTTCCCCACTGTTTTTCTGCTCTCTCATCTTTTCCAGCGACCTGGGAATACCTATGGCCCTGCATAGACACATTATAGACATACTTGCAGACTTGTGCCTCACAATGCAAAACAGATAGTTGAGAAACGAAGGCAAAACAACACAAGAGAGTTTTGGATGCACATGAAAAATTAATTTTTTTTTTTTGACTCAGTGTTGTTTAAACAGTGTTCATGTAATACATGTAGTGGAACTCCATTAAAAATAATGAATACTGGTTTAACTTTATACCCCGTGTTGCTTCTGTTTCTTCTTTTCACCACTGTTATATTTTGAACACACTTACACGAGTCAGTGTAGCGTGCAAAATGTCAGTACTCAGTTGAGTTCAGTCGCTGCTGATATCGCATTAGTTTTTCTCTGTTCGAGCCAGAGGTCTGAGAGCCAACCTGTGAGTGAGAGCGCGCACATTTGGGCTGCCAATTAAAATGCCTTTTGACCAACACAACACATCTCATTAGTATTCACAGCTGCAAGTGTGAATGTCTGGAAGAGCAGAGCTGCAAACATGGCATGACCTTGCCTATTTGCGGTGCAACGCCTCCCACAGAGAAGAAGCCAAAGATGACATGGCCATTAGTGTCTATTCCTGTCATGATGAAAGGTCACTTGTTAACACTAACCACCAACAAATTACGCTCTTAAACATGTTCCTGTGTAATGCTGAGCCTAGTAAATATGCATTCACAGCATCGACAAGTTGATCAGTTATACCAGTAGAATGTAATGAATTCCAATACAGCAGTTCTATCATAACCTCTGTCTGTACTAGTTTTCTTTTTAAGTAACGGAGCTCATACCATAGTGGTGGTTTTAAGTAGTCCTTCATGCTTTACATACAGGCTGTTACAGGATTGCATATTACTTTACAGAAAAACCTTAAAGTCACTGTATATGTGGTTAAAACACTGTACTTGAGAAGTTCTGGCTGTAGGTGTATCTTTAAATTTGTGACCTTGACCAAAGTGAAGTGGCTGCTCCTCGTGTTTGACTGTCACACACCCCTTCTAGTCTAAATTCATCTTGTTTTCTCCCATACAATCCCATTTTGTTATCTCAGCTTTGCAAATGGCTTGCTGAGATGATGCCAAGCCAAAAAAAAGAGAGGAAAATGGCAGATTTACGCTGTAAAAAGGGTATGTTATATTTTCTTCTTTTTTGCCCTAATGCCATTGGCTTCTTACTTATCTCCTTCTGCCCATGTGGTGTCCAAACTATCAACATACCCTGAGGTGAACCTGCAATATTTATATATCCTACTTTTAGCATAACTGACACAGCAAAGCTATCTACTAAAAGTAAGTGTTTTGCCATATCACCTATGCTGGCCCATGCTCAAAGTTTTTTCCATTATTTGAATAGATTCTGTGATGCAGACGAGCCATTTTCTGTTGAAAATCGATAAACAGAAAGACCAGATGATGACTCCTTTGCATTTGTAATATTATGGTCTGTTTGAGATTGGATGTAGCTTCCTGAAGTGCTTATTCATCAGGTACTGGATGCTGACTTTGCCATTACTTTTCTGTCAGTTGTATTGTTTATGCAGCTTTACTATGAAATTCCCTTCCACAAAACTAAAGAAGGAAGAGCTGTATTCATTGTTATTTATTTATTTATTTATTTTGGATGACATTCCACTGTCAACCCTCTTGTATTTTTCCATTACAGTATAAGGAGGTAATAAGACACTTTTCTTATTCGTCCCATTTGCTTTGCTGGCAGGTGGAATATAAAGTGAAAAGCACCGAAGAGTAAATTGAAATGTTAAGCACAAGAGTCAGCCAACCAGTTTAATCAGCTCTCATGAAGCACCTCCAACTTTCAAGGTTATGGAGCTTTTGCACAAACTGTCTATAATGATCTGCTGTTATTGTTTGACAAATCAATATCCATTATAAGTGAATTTAGATGGCGTTTTATGATAAAAACGAAGCATAAAGGGAGCTCGAGGGTAGAAGGAGAGATGAAGGAAAAAGATCCTTTATCCTTACGGCTTACTGAGAGAGGAAGAAAGGAGTGAAGTTTATGAAAAAGGTCTTGCAAGGTGTGCACTTTCTCCGCTGTGTGGCAGCAGTAAAAGTGGTTGTACTGCTGTGGGGATAAATAATGCAGAGGGCTGCTGCGTTAGCGACAGGGTTGGCACTGAGCACGAGAAAGGAGGGGTTTAAGCACACACACACACACATAGGCACACAGTTGCCTCACTCATCATTATGACTTTATGCACGCAACTCTACAACTTGCATGCCAAGCTAGCTTCCCGAAGGAACTTAAACACCCTTGCATCCTAAGCATATTTCATATCACATTAAACAAATTCTGTCATTTATGTGACGTGTTCGGAGCTTTATGGTACACATTTATCATTGCACCCTAATGTCATTTTACCATGGCAGTCTATAATATTTTATTTTACAAGGCAGCACATAAGTGAGGCAGGGCTGCGATAGGACACAAAGGATTGCAGGGCTGCTAGCAGGATATTTATGCTTTTGGAGAGAAGGGAAAAGGTGCATTGAACAAGAAGGAAACAAACTACAAAGAGAACAAGAGAAATAAAATGAAGAAGGGAAACAGAGTGAGTGAGACACTGGTATCAAAAGGCAAGCACCCCTCGAGTACAGAAAGAAATAAAAGCTCTTTGGCCGAACCCTAACCAGGATTATTCGGCATTGTTTGCGGGTTCAAGAATTTCTCGGTCTAATGGCATTAACACTGGGAGAGGTCACAGAAAAAAAAGGGTCTGATCCCTTACAATGCTGATTTTGGAAGAACGGCAGTTGTTCTTTTCATAATGGCATTCTGTTTTAATTTCCTACCCTATTCATCTCCATCAAACTCCTGTCATCATGTGCCTTTTAAATAATCTTCATTAAGACCAGCCTGAACTGAATACCTGCTGTGATTCTTCTCTTCTTGTATTTTATGCCAAAACTACCATGTTGCTACAGCCTGATTATACTGTTACTAAGAGAACACGCCGCAGAGGCAGCAAGGATCAGGATGCACAGAACTGACAAGTGTGTTGCAGTGTAATCCATCAAGATATACAGAAGCTCCAGCGCACTAATCTGCAAAAGGCCATCCTATTGCCTCCAAAGGTGTCTTAAAGGAAAAGTTCAATATCTGAGGGGAAATATAATTATTTGCTTTTCCCCTCCAAGAAAAGTGACATGACATGATTGATATGGACCTAATGTCTCTGTCGAGATGGGAGTCTGGATGTGGATAATGTGTGTTATTGGAGACAGGGAAAAAAATGGCTAAGCTGGCTCTCTAAGGGAAAGAAATATGTCCACCAGCTCCTGTAATGCTGAATTACTGTCATAATATATCTCTCAGTTTTGAGGAAAACAAGTGTAGTTACAAGTCTGAACTGTTGTCAGTGGGGAAGCACCAGTTCAACCTTTGCTTTTCAAATACCAATTCTGATACTCAACATACAGTATGTACAGATACACAGCACCAGGACTCTGAGTTTTCCAACTTTAAAATATGCTTGTGAAATCAGTGTAAAAATAACAAGGATCAACTTAACATAAGGCAACACGTGTACAGACATTTTGCAGTGGCAGCAAACGAGCTGATGTGGCTTGCTAAAAAACATTTAATTTTATAAAAGTATTTACATTGGTCACATAATGGCATGTAATCACATCAGTGCGTAATCATATCAGTATTGATGCCACTGCTAATCTGGCATATTGGAGCTACATTTTTTCTATTAGCCAGTAATAAACCCTAGAAGGTCCTAGCAGATAGAAAAAAAAGATAAATTGTTTGATTTGTTGTTTTAGACTCTGCAGCAGTTTGAAACTATGCCATATACCCTTTTAGCCTTAAAGTAAAAATTGAACTACCTTCATCGAGCGGAGCAGAACAGGACTGGCCAAAGCCAGACGTACTGTAGGCCCCCAGCCAGATTACTACTAATAGGAGTAATCTCCTAGAAATGTACAAGTCTATCAAACCCTGTCCGCCCAGGAAAGCAGGGAGAAATCATTAATGAGGGTTAAACAGGATGATTGCGAGCACTTTCGTTGGAAGGTAAGTTGTGTTTTCAAATTTCCTCTAGCCACTTATCTAGTCAACACATGCACTAGCACAAATGTAAAAACAACAATTTGTGATAATCGTTTTACCTCAAAATATATCCTCAGCCATAGCAGTAGCTGGACATACATGAACACACGTGTTGGACTCGGTCTCAGTGGCACAAACTTGGTTAAACTGCAAGATCTGTAAGATCAGACAGACTGGATAGTGTAAATAATTAATTAAGTCAAATGAGATAAAACATGTTAATTACTAAACTTGGGGTACCTGTTTCCCTGTAATAATCTTCCTATATCAAGACTGGGAACAAAGTGTAAAAGGATATTTGTCAAAAAGCAAAACAAAAAATCTCTTTAAAGCTCAAAGTCATCTGTAGCTTGAAAATATCCTCATGAGAGAAAAACATTTTGCTCAGTAGGCACTACAAGCCAGTGTATCTCCACTGAAAACAATAGAGAATTAAAGTATTTACACTGGAACTCTGTGCCCTGTGCCACAGCATTCCTCACCTTATTATAGAGTATCTTCCCCAAGGTTCTCAGGTTCAGAGTGTGCCTCAGAAATGACATCAAATAAAAGAAGAGTTACTTTGGGTGGAACATCTTGCCCCCCCGAATAATAACTGTATTGCTCGCCTTCCCTTGAACCACACTTTCTTCTTGCAGGAGCAGAAAAATTTAAATATTAAAATGACATGTTCTCTTTCGCTCTTCGTCTCCCGTGGCATGTCACTGTGAAGGAGGTGTCCATATATAGCTACAGACTACGAGCTGTCATCCCATTCTCATCAATCACATAGCACATACCCAGTCATTATTTTTAATAAGTCACCTCTCCCTGATGGCCGGTGGGGCTCTACCTCACCTGTCACAATGTGGCTGTCTCTGCCAGAGCTGATGCAAGGCAAAGTAATGGACCAGAGGTGAAGGACCTGTGGCAGCCCCTAATCACCAACAGAAAACCAAATCATCTGACTGGATGGCATGTCTCAACTCACAATGGTATATGCAGTAGATGCCAGTTCTGAGGGATTGCTAAGATGAACTGAAAGTTAACTTGTTGTACTTTTCATATATATATATATATATATACCTCTCACACACACACACACACACACACACACACAATGCCGAACACTCCAATTAAAGGTCAACATTTCAAATGTTCAGATCTACATATGAGCTAAAATCTCAGGGTCTGGATTGTTCTAAATGTTTAGTTTATGACATATTAGGGAAATAAAAACTTAGATGTTTATGATCAATGAGAAGTAGTTGGAGGGTAGCCAACAGAAGACAGGGGTAGAACTGAAGAGCTGCTCTGAGTCCCATTATCAAAGTAAAAAAGCCTAATTTTAAACTAGCACACAAATCATGGAAAGCTACTTTAGTAACATCCAGGAATAAATTGATGAAGTTGGAGATGAGCATAATATGTCACATTTAATGCATTGCTAAGATTAGAATTTTTTCATTATAAGCTGGCCTTGAAGATTGGATTCCTCAATTTCAAGAATGTCAAGAAGAGCCTTTAATAACACGTTTGTTCAGTGTAAAGGACATGAGCTCCATCTTCAAGCAGACAGTATTAATGTACAATGTAGGACCCGGCAGCAGCTTAGCCTCATTCCACTAAGTTCTGACACTGCAAGGGCCGCCCTCGCTCTCTGTTCTGTTCATATTTTTGCAGATCATGTGGGATGACGTTTTTCTTTGTTTGTTTGTTTTGGTTTTATTGAGCCAAGGTCTCCATCTTGAACTAGAGAGGTTTGCAACAGAGTGTGATGTGGTTTGGATGAGAGTTAGCACCACCAAGTCTTAGACTGATGTTCTCAGCCAGAAAAGGGTGGAATTCCCACTCCGAGTTGGGAATGAGTTGTTCCCCCAAGTAGAGGAGTTTAAACCTCTCAGGGTCTTGTTCATGAGTGTGGGAAGAATGGAGCAGGGGACTGACAGATTAATTTGTGTGTCATGTGCTGTGTTGAGGAAGCTTCAACCATCTGTTGTGACGAAGAGACAGCTAAGCAAGAAAATGAGGTTGTCAATCTATGGTCCTATCCTCACCTATGGTCACAAGATGTAGAAGTGACCAAAGAAATGAGACAGCAGTCACAAGTGGTGGAAATGAGCTTCCTGCAAATAGTGCCCGGGGTCAGCTTTGTTCTCAGAGTAGAGCTTCCACACTAGTTGAGGTGATTTGAGTATCTGGCTAGGATGCCTCCTGGGCACTTCCCAGATGAGGTGTTCCAGACATGTCTGACGAAGAGGATGTCCCAGAGCAGACCAAGGACACCCTGCAGAGATCTCTTGGCTGCCTTGGGAATGCCTTGGTCTCTCTACAGAAGAACCAAGGAGGGTGGCCACGGAGAGGGAGCTCTAGGCATCTGCACTGCCCCCACCTGACCTGGACCTTCTTGGTGTTTGCATGGGCAGATGGATGGTCTCCAGTGAAGGTCCTAAATGGCAACCAAAGGGCTTAAAACAACACACCTTGGAGTGATATTTTTTATGGATGCTTGTAGATTGCTAAACTAGTGAAGTAGTTAATCCCTGCTTTGATTAATCTGTAAATCAAAGTTTACAATACAAGAACTGTGAAAAAAGAGGGTGGAATTTAACTGGTGGATAAGTATTTATCAGTTCTGACTTTGACATTGGAGAAAGGGAAACTACTTTCTGCTGCTCTCTTATACACAAAGGGTTGCCACAGCAGGTAGCTCTGCATATTTGATGTGACAGATTTTTATTCCAGA
This sequence comes from Etia nguti, assembly GCA_015106755.1. Taxonomy (NCBI): domain Eukaryota; kingdom Metazoa; phylum Chordata; class Actinopteri; order Cichliformes; family Cichlidae; genus Etia; species Etia nguti. The sequence continues at coordinate 62,104 of VUQG01021942.1, read as the reverse complement.
TGCCTTCATGAAACAATCCCCAAAAGGACTTTTGTCTCCTCCCAGGATTGAACCAGTGATCTTTGGCTTGTTACGCAAATGTTTTTCACATGCAAGATTGAACGAAGAAAAGATAATCAGATATTCACCATCACCAAAGGAAAAATTAAATGATTCTTGTGTTCTGATTCATTTTAAACTTGGTTTTGATTTTTAGTTTTTTTGTAAATAGGCAAATATTGGATGGACTGTAATAAAATTGGTTCTATTATTCACGTCTACCTCGGATCATAAAACCTGTTTTTGTCATTATCATGGAGTCCGCCATCTTTAATTTGTCTAACGCTTGCTGAAACATAGTCATTCACATCAATCTCTGGTGTACTTTTTCAGTTAATTTTTAACTAGAACATGGTTACATGGTTAACAAAGAAGAAAGAACATGCAGCACTGTACCAAAAACACAATCTTAATACTGTGAGAAATGTAACATAACAATAATAGCTGGTGCAGTCACTAGCATGGCTGTAATCTTCTGTGCTATTTTTTGCTGCAAAGTATTTTAAAACTAAACCATACATAAATATATATTAGTTGGAATTCTCCAATTATTTCCCCTATACCAACCATATCTTATTTGATTCACAGATTTTGCAGTTCAAGTACAAAAAATATAATTCAAAGTAATCCCGTCCAATAGCAACATTATTTTCCAGTGAGCGCGGTATGGTGAACAAAAACTCCATCCAGGTACACGCTGAAGGGCATTCTTTGTACATTTCACTTGCTCAGACTGAGCTGTTCTCTGAACACATATCCAAACTGGACGGAAAGGTACATCCCTGCTGAGTTTAATTGTAAAAGTTGCTGGATCAATGTACTGGATTACTACATCAAATAATTCACATGTGAATCCTCATCCACATTTCTAAGGAAGCCCCCGGAGTTCATATGCCTGCTTCTGAAAAGCAAAGCAAGCTCTGTGAAACAACACAACTTCAAATTTGTCTTAAAAAAAAAAAATTTTTTATAGTGGTCAACATTCAGACTGCAAGTTGCTTACTTCTTTACAAGAAGATCTCTACCTATAACTCCTAAACTACTGAAAGATAAAAACACAAAGAAAATATGAAAGAGATTCAATCTTTCCTTGTCTTAGAGTCTCTGTGAATAAAGTATTTTGCTTTGACAAGATGACAAGGTTGGTGTTTTTATTGTTTTATTCAAAAACAAAAGAAGAGAAGGCCAAAATAGAACTGAAAAGTCTCTGTTGAGCAAATAGCTTTCACTACACATCACTTTCGTTTTAGTGTAAGAGACGCTGCCACATGAATTAGTGATTTTGGCTTAGCTTCCCTGAAAATGGGGAAGGATGACCCTGGGATAACACAATTTAATATACTGACCTGACAGCAGCTTCCAGCCATGCTGGGGCAGCATTTCATATCTGCTGTGCAGTAAAGTTACTGGCCCATGAAATAACATAGACCCAAATGAAATAACCACTGATCACAGCGACTGCTAATGATTTTGGAGCTAATTTAAAAGATCATGTGTGTGTATGGTTGTAATCAAGAGAGAGAAGGCAGGAGAAGCTGTGCGTATTGTCAGGTTTGTGCAATTCATTATCAATCAAGGGAAAGTGTCCAAGAAAATCTAAAAGTGATTACCAAATCAGTGCCTCTCTGGTGATTTTTTTAAACTTATTGCTTCAGCCTTATTAAACAGAAAGCATGCCAATGGTGTGAGAAGTCCATTGTGTACGGAGGGGTATGTGTAATACCTGCTATTGTGTGAAACTATAATTACTGCAAAATTAGAAAAAAATAATAATCAGCCACATGCCAAACCCATCTATTTGCAAGTTAGTAATTGAGCAGTTGGGCGTTTCCCCACAGCTACTCAATCAGCATGTAAATTAACATAAATATGAGGCTGTCTGTAACCAACGGGGATGCTTACAAATGGAGCGTGAAAAATTTGTTGTTTTTCTAACAAATAGCTCATGATCAGAATTCACTGAACAGCAGACTTCTTTTTGGCTTCATTAATAGTGTCAGTATCATTTTTTTTTTTACCTCACCAATAAAATCTGCAAGGTGTAGAAAGATCATTTTTGAAAATTGCGAACTAATACTCATCTTATATTCTTCCATTCCTCCGAGTTTATTTTGCGATACATATAGAAAACAGCAGATTTTTGTTTCAGTCACAGCAGTGCGGTCTGATTCCTAATGGCATGCTCCTGGAAATGAGCTCATCAGCTATACAGCAGACTCACACATTTTAACTCCATGGGAACAGTCGGTACCTGCCTCAAACGTACATGACCCGACTGTGAATCGCTCTTTATGTTTCAGCCTCTAGAATACTCTTGCTCAGTTCAGACAACTTGTACGTCAATCCACAACCATCCTCAGAAACAATATACAGTTCTGGAGGGTAGAACACACCTCTGATTGAATTTACGGAATGCTTCTGTATCATTAAAGTTGGCTCTGATGTTTACAGACAGCAGCTGCTTTCAGCTTTGATTACTTCCAGCGAGTTCATATAGTGGTGGGAGAACACACGTATTAAAGCATCCAATAACTATTCATTTGAGCTTTTTTAAAGCCAGTAGGTGATCAGGAGACCATTTTTCTTACAAATAAAAGACCATGAAGAAGTGGGTTATAAGGGAACAGGGTAAGCCTGGTAACGTCAAACCAATGCCCTTCACATTTTAAAAAAAATAAATAAAACAGGTGTGGTGACAGCACTTTCTCCCTGTTGGTGATAAGCTCATTCATTAAGGGGTTTGTAGGAGGATTAGTAATAGGGATGCCATATTCCTATAGCGAAGCCAGAAAAACAACTAGGACAAATGGTGATGAGCCAGTGAGAGCTTTGTGTTGGATGAGTTTGCTCAACATTAGATTAACTCTGTGCTGCAGATTGAATGCTTACAGGATGCAGCTGGAAGTTGATATTGATTGGCTACTAAAAACTGAAATATACTGTCATAACTACAATGTCAGGCTGAATAATGAATAATGGATAACAACATTAAAAAAACATAGGATTGTAGGATCCACTGTCAAACCTTGTATTTATAATTCCAGGAGAGCAATATATGGAGAAGCCGAGTGATGACTTAAGCTCGAGGATAATATGTGCAGTTCCACTCTCTTTCCTGGAAAATGCATTCACAATGTCGTACTTGTTAGCACACATGAAAATAATAGAACCAACACAGCAAGTTAGAGGATTGCTTACTTTTCTCACCTCCAAATACCTGACCAATCACAGAAGTGGATTTCAGATTGCTGGTGTCAGAGATTTAAATAGAGGGTCGAACACAGAGCCCTCTAATCTGCAATCAGCAAGGTTCACGGAGAGGCAGTTTCTCAAACTATTCAACTGTCTGACAAGCATTTCTGGTGACATATTCAAACCTCTTAAACCTGCTTTGTTTTTCAAGAAGGTACAAACAAACATTTCAGTGGGAAACCACTCAACAAGCGTTTTTATTAGCAATGCCTGTTGAGTGTTTTATCAGTTCACCTGCCTATTCATGCAATTATCCAATCAGTCAATCATCTGGCAGCAGTGCAATGTATAAAACTGCTCAATGACATCTAAAAAAAACAAACAAACAAAAAAACCCTTCAAGTAACCAAGAGTTTTAAGGATAAGTGTAAGGAGAGGAGAATGACCAGACTGCTTGGTGCTGGATTATAAATGATAAGAATATATAGAGTAATATCCTTGAAATATAATACAGGGAGTCCTTTTATAGTATGAAAACTAACAAGCTTTTAATAACTACCTTACTGAAGCTTATAGACACTACAGACTAAAATATGGGAACTACTACCAAGGCCATACACTTATCTGTGGCTGCAGAAACTTTTCTTACAAAGCAGGAAATGCTCACTTCCCACAACAAACCTGTTATGTTAAACTTAGGCACTCACACAGGTGCAGCTGCTTGTTGTTACATTGAGTAAAACCCTGGAGACGGGCGAGCTGTTGGAGATTTAATTCTTGACTCACAAGTGTGTTTACAGTTCTAGAGTTGTTTACAAGCTGGCCTGATTGACTCATTGCAATATGGTGTTCTTTCTTGATGATTTTTCTCCAAAGTCAGTGATATTTTTTTATACTTTAGATATTTTTTATGTCCTTTATATGTTGATATTTTTACATCTTGATAATAATTGTGTTTCCTCCCTTGATATTGTGACTTCTTTCCTAAATTTGCAGCATTACTGATATCAGGACTTCTTCCGGCCACGATAACCATGTAATGAAAATTTGACATAGCTGGAGCTTTGAGGTGAATTGGCCACAATGGCAGAACACAATGTTGGGTTCCACTCCTGTCAGCCAAGAACAGAAATTTGACGCTGAAGTAGGCATAGGCTCACCCAAAGTGAACAGCTGAAGACCGTGCCCGGTCTGATGAGGCTTGATTTCTGCTGAGGCTGGCAGATGGTGGGCTCAGAATGATTTCGTGAACCCAGCCTGGATTCTTCTATAAACAGAACTTTGTACCTTCTAATGGCTATTTTGTGCAAAATATGTGTCCGTATCACAAGGCTAAATCTGTCTTTCAGTGGAAATTACTATGTATATATCCATGCAGATCAAAGGAAGGGTTCATGGTGTTCCTAATAAAATGATCATTGGGTATGTACCAGCTTTTCAGTGTGTGTTTCATACTAAAAAGGCAGGGTTTAGGTGGTTTATTTTAAGGTGAGGCCAAAATCTGTTGGGTAAGCCCTGAATAATCACAAGGCATAACCTGCTCTTACTTTCACAGAGAACTGTTTGATATTCATATAGAGGATCAAAGGAGAAGGACACTTAGAAGCTATGTCTCAGTCTTTATGGTTGATGCTCTTACTAATCCCTGCACTCATAAAAGTAGGTTGCACTAAGTATCCCATATAGAGAGACTAGAAATGTGCAAGAGAAGCATATGATTTGCATAGCTGGGAAATCAAATAACAATATGGCACCAGGTCCTTGCTGCGGTACAGTTAAGGAAGCAGTGAGACGACAAGTGATATGGACAGCTAAAGTGTAATTGGGGAGCCATCTGCATAAATGTGTTCAGCTGATCTTGCATTTTCAATATGTCAAAGCTGTACAATGTCTCCCTGCATTAGAATCCATCACATAAGCTCTCATCGTGGAAGCTCCCTGTAAGTTCATTGCTGGGGGAGGGAGAAAAAGAAAAGGAAATGTCTATATTGCCTCATTCAGCTGCATGAAATGGAATAAAATGATGAGAAAAAGACATGTAGTGACGCTTGGAATCACCAAGAACAGATATGCCAAACACATAAAGACATTTTTATATTAGTTTGTTGTACACATAAATAGTGGAAGTAGGAGTTGGTGGAACAACACAGCAATATGAATTCTGATTAAATGCTGTATGTAACGGTGAGCACAGCGAAATGACACATATTAACCAGTTGTCATTGACAGTATCTCATGTGGATTTGTTAAAAGAGCACTTGTGGATAGAATCTGTTGTTTGCATGCACTGTATATGTCTGTGCAAGTGGTTTTAATGAGTACAAATGAGTAGCTGAAATGATCATAAGCTGGAGTCTGAAGTGACAGAAACCTGATATTCAGAGTGAATGTTCGTGCACTGATAAGCATTTTGTCCTAGAATCAATGTTAGCATCTGCAGCTCAAGCACAACTTGTATTTAGCATGATGAAACCTTTGGGATTTTAATTTACCTCAAACAAATTTTCCAGAAACACATAAAACCCACTTGTTTTGTACAAAAGGAGCTTACAAAGTCAAAGAAATGCTCCACTTATTTTATTCGTTTTTTTTTCTATTGCTTTCTTTTATTTTCTCACGAGGAATTCCAGACAATACTAAACAATGATGATGGTATATGTCTTTGAACTATTTTAACACTGTGGCTAAAAACCCTGCTCCGCCTTTGGTTCTTACTAATCTGCATGATGTACTGTAAAATGGCTCATTTATTGGGAGGTGTTTTGAAGGTCAGGTTTTGAATGACCCCAGTCGCTAGAAAAACAATTTTTTGAGGAACATATCCAGAGATAATTAACCACAGCAAATTGAAGCTGCTACATCTGGCCCAATCTGTTTATGCCAGCGTGAAAAATTTCCATTCAGTTCTCTGCAGTGTGATTTATTGGGTTCTGCTACAACAATAATGGCTGCAAAACAAGTTTAAACAACAGTTAAAACAGAATAGATTACTAGTGCTATTTTCATATGCCCGTCTCTGCCTTCACAGCCTCACACTGGAGCTAGGTTTGTTCTTCAGAGCCATTGGTGACACTGGTCTGTCATGTAGTTACATCACAAATACGTCAATAAATCCAAACTGCTCCCCTGGCATTATCAACTGCTGGACAGAACTGAACAGTCTCTCACGTGTTCAGTCTAATGGAAAAAAAAAATCAGCCTCAGAGAATGTCAGCAACAGGGCAAGTAGTTCCTTGGCTTCCACCCTCAGCATCTAAGAAACTGACAAATGTCAGGGCTTCCATCATGAGCTGCTGGCCTTTCCAAAACTGAGGGAGCTAGACACACCTGTTTCACCAACAAAAAGACAATGAAGACGAGAGACACAAAGATTCACAGAGACAAAGCACCAGTCTGTCACCTTGAGTGCATCACCTTCGATAAATAAAGCAGTCATCACGCAACATTACCTCTCTTAAATCAAGGACAAACTTAGAATTTGAATGAAATCTCTTTGAATATCTACCCCCATCTATCCCCCTCCTGTCTCTGTGCACACATACACAAAGGTATTGATTCTGCTCTTTTTCTTTTTTTTTCCTGATGGCTGAACTTGAGACACTGGCTGAGCCCATGCTGACGTAGTACAAAGTCATAACGCTTCTCCCTAAAAGACATGTGAATGCTCAGAGGTGGAGAGCAAGTCCATCTGTTCATGTACACGTCCATCTGTTCCACAGATTCATCCTTTCCATCTACATTAACATCCACACAGGCCTATTTCTCTGACTGACTGACTGACTGGGTTTAGCATCATACAATATAATTCAGCCATAATGAACTATCCAAAGCCGTCTGCTTAGAAGTTATGAAAACTAAAGCATGAATTTGCAGCTCTGCACAGCACTGAAAGCACTGACCTTTCATTTTTAGGTCACAGAAGCCTAGCATCCCAAGGTTAGTGCATCTTTGTGGCCCTGTGAATTTTAGTGTGACATTTACTTGTTTTATTCTGCTTTGAAAAAAGATGGAATATTCAAGCACTTAAGGCCTATTGCCTATAGTCTTTACTAGCTGCTACGCTGGTCCTAAGAACAGACTGTAACCCTGAAAGACCACTGCAAAGGAAATAGAAATGTCACCAACAATATAAAACCAGAGGCCTGGACGGGGAGTACAGAAACCCTCTGACTGCCAAGCAGTCTAACTCAAACATGAAATGGTCCAGCTGGGGAATAAATAAGTAATAGTTGTGAGCAGGGTAGGCTTAGAAAATGATGGAAAACTTGAAAGATAATATAATATATATAAACATCACTATACAGCGACTGATGTTTTTGGTGAAGATTCACGTGCATTTACTGGTTTGCTTGGAGGGGAAAGTACTTGTTATAGAACACTTGTTATAGCCTGAAACAATTGGGCTCAGACCTCAAGTGACATCAAGTTTAAAGAGATTTGCAACCTCTAATTCAGCTCTTCATTTTTTCACATGCCCAGTGGAATGGCAAAGTTCATCTGGTGTAGAGATCTATTAAGCCCAAACTTGGTATTATGAGTATAGCCTTACAGGCGTATACTATATTGTAGAGAAAAAAGGCTTAAGCCCAGATGGTGCAACTGCTCTAACAATTATTTCAGACTTAAAACAGGAAGTCATGACTTATGACTTATAGCTTCACCCCCAATGTGGTTAGTGCAAATAAACCCTTGGTCTCAAAATGAAATTCAGCTTCCATAGTTTAACTTTTTCAGGCCATAATTAACATCAAGTCAATGCCAATGCTGTACACTGATATACATCATTAATGTATGATCTTCTGAAAGGACACAGCATCAGGTGAGTGTCTATAATGAGGTAGAATAAGTTCAGTATCAACAAGGATAAAATTAAGCAGAGAAAAGGCAGCTTTTGAAACTGCAGGTATTATTTTTTTAAAGTTCTATCATAAGTAAATGAATCTCCCGAGTTTCAATTCTATATGGCCCTCTAGATTTTGATATGGATTGCAAATCTGATGGTGCAGCATTTATCATTGGTATGTGGTAAAACGCAACACATCCGCCTTTATCATCACTGACAAGTGCGCAGGTGGTTTTTCTCACACTAACATTCATTATACTTTTGCAAAGCTCAAGCAAAGTGAGAAAAATGATTGCCGGCAACATTTAACTGGATCCAGTCCTGAAGGGTGGATAATAAACAAGAAATAAATAAATAAAAAATAATAATAACCTGGCATCGACTGGCTGATATTGACATGTATTTGTTGACTCATGCATGTAGGCAGAGCAATGCCTTAGTGTGGTGAATAATGATCTTTACTGCCAAAGAGAATGATTAATGAGCTTTCCATTACTGACACAGAGACCGTATGCAGAAAAATGTGGTCGCCTGCTTAGTGTAAAATTTAAGGGGGTACAAGCAGCTGTGTGGGATGCATTAGTGTTTAGTATTGTGTGTCTGCGTGTGGATACAAGTCTACTCAATGTGCCATTTATCTGAGACATCAAAAAGAAAACAGGTGCTCTATGTGAAACGTAAAGCACCGTATTAAACAAGGTTTGGGGGAGCACTGTGCACTGGCTTAATTAACACTTAAAACTGGCTAACATCACTGGGAAAATTATCCTCAAACCATCTGAAAACATAAATAAGGTGTTCAAAGTGTTCTTTTGCTGCTACGGACAAATATGAGCCACATCCAGAGCAGGTTTTAAAGATAAGGTCAAGTCATTATTCTTTTTCTGTATTCGGGTGCATCTCTGCATTTCTTAAATTAAGTTCTCTCTGTCTGTTTTACAACACTACGTTGACTCATTAAAATGACCCTTATTTAATGAATGAACACATGTTGTGATAGAAAACAGGAGCAGGAGAGCTCTACACTCTATTTCATTAATCATTGTATCTCACAGATGCTAGCTGATAACTAACCCCAATTACCTAAATGTGAGAGAGAGGAAACAACCGTGGGCATTGTAAGTGCTGTCAAAGGTGACATGTTAAAAAAGTGATAAAAAAGTGATACAGAACACAAAGCACAATCAAAGTTATTTGCCTATTAAAGAAAAATTGCTAATTTTCTAGCAGGCATTGGCTTTGTTTTTATAAAAAAAAACATCTTAATTTTACTCCTTTGGTAAGAAAGACATGAGAAGGCATTGAACACTGAACAGAATATTAATAACAGGCTCAAAGGTGGGTTCAACTGTTAGAAAGGTTTATCTATAATTACAATAATCAGGAAAGAGGCAAAACCATGTGCGCGCTCTTCATTTTTTTTTTTTTTAAATTTATTTATTGGTATTTACACCTTAAAATTGCTCCTGAAACATCTCAGGGAGGAAATTTTGCAGAAACAACCCGAAATGAAAACTCAGGTGTCTTTCTGGCTACACTACCACAAAACTACTCGCAAGGCACAACCAACATGTTCTGCAAAATAAACAGGAATTTAAGGATACTTATTGTCCACAAACAAAATAGGAATCTCAAAACAACATGAAGAGATTGAAATATTGGAACATATGATGACTGGGGGGGTCAAAATTGATGTCGTTGATGGACTTTCACAGGAAAGTACTGTCAGATTCTGATCCGCCATGCAATACCATCTCAAAAGCACTTGGTTTGGAAAGTCTCCGCTTTTTCAGAATGACAATGATCTCAAACACGCTGGCAATGCAGTAAAAGCATACCTGGATAGAAAAACACAGAATGGAACACTATTAGTCATGAATTGGCCTCCCCAAAGCCCGGGCCTCAACAATACTGAAGCAGCGTGGGACCATCTTGACAGAGAACAGAACAAAAAGCCAGCCAACATCCGAAGAAGAGATTCAGAATGTCCTTCAAGAAACCGGGAGAACTATTCCTGAAGTCTACTGAAAAAAAATACAAGAAATCTTTCCTAAGAGAGTTCAGGCTGCATTGAACAATAAAGGTGTTCAACCTACTATTCAGTTTCAAGCTTTTGAGAATTGTCCAGACACTGTTTTTGGCTTACATATTGCATTTCCATATATGTTTGCACGTGTTTCATAAATGCCTGCACTAATTTCCTGTTTTTGTTGCAAAACAAAACAATGCGAGAGACTTTTGTGCAGTACTATATAGTTTGTGGTGAACGATGCTAGGACTAGAGTTACATAACATATGCAGTGGTTTCCAACCTTATAGCATGTGAATAGCAGCTGTTCCTAAAAACTAAATAAATAAACAATTAATATTACAGCAAGTATTAATAATATATATACAAAAGTAAACCTCTGTGGAAACACCTTGTACATTTCCTGCTCTACCTTAAGCCTCTTGGGTGGAGCTTCATTAATAAAGGAAAGTCACGTAGCGGTATTTGCCTCCAGCTGTGTTGTCATTCTCAGCTCTCAGCCATTCTCACACAGCTGTAATTGCCCAAAGAGAAAGAGCTTGATGAAGCGTTTCAACCTGAGCCTAAAAGTCAGCATGTCCCACGGAGTCATGCCAGGATGGGAGGTGCGATGAAAGCCTTTTCACAACCTTTCAAAGGCTTTCGTCTGATAGGTTTTCTGCATACGGAAAGTACTCCTCTGTAAATGTTCAGCTTTTCCTGATGCAGACCTGCAAGAAGTTTAGACTGAAGTGAAGTTCTGAAGCGATAACAAGCGCTGATCCACTTCTCACTTTCTTTGCCTGTACACCACTGGGGAGTGTCCTCCAATTCTTCCAGTTATCTCTGAGGGGAACTGCACTAGCAGCCTGCTTTCAACCTCTGAGAGTGTTAACAGGAAACTGCAACCAGCTTGGATGTTTGGCCTTATCAGAACACTGATTTTTACAAGGACATGCAAACTCTCCCTCAAGCGCTCAAATTTATGTGGGCACAAAACAGACTTTCAATGCAATCCTCCAGATGCCATCAATAAACATTCTTGTAATTAATCACTATGGCTGATTTGCACAGTTTTGCACTAGACATATGGCGAGGCTTCATGTTTCCACTATTTAAAGCTCACAATAAGGCGTTTACACAAACTACCAATCAAAAGTTTGACACGCACACTTTTTAATATATGGAATAAATAAATGAATCAATAGTCATTTTAATAGAATACTGTATCTACATCGGCAGAGTGAGGCATGTTTTAAAAACCATTGCAAGATTGTATAACCCTAATATGACTTTATCACATTAAAATGCTGATTATTAGATGGTTTTAGATTTTATGATTTTATTAGATGATTATAAGATTAGAAAACAATTATATTCATAAAACTCATACCTGTATTCTCGTTCTGAGAAACTAAGGACATCTCATGCATGAAATTGTCAAAAGCTTTTAGGCAGATTTTGGACAAAACAGTCTCTTTATTGAACAAAATAAAACAGAGCTTTAGACAGGGATACAGTTTGTAAGGTGCATAACTGAGCATGAGGACAAACACATCAGAGTCTGAAGTTTGGCCCCTAACAATTCTTCAACTAAGGGTAAGAGGTGGGGCACACCCTAGACAGGTCACCAGTCTGTACAGGGTGAGTCACAGAGACGGGCAATCATTCAGGCTCACACTCATTTCCAAACCCATAACAGTCTGGCGAACCCAGGACCTTCTTGCTGTGAGGTGACAGTGCTAACCACCACACTAATTTGCCACTCGGTTACATTTAATAGCATTAATTTCTAATTAAATATAAATTACAAAATTAACTCAAAGGACTGGCTGGTGCAGTCACTGGTACTCAAATCTATTATGTTGCTGTGGGAACAGTTTAATAGGTGGATCGTATGATCCGTAGGAAGGTCCTGTTAAATTAATTCAGCTTCCAGAAACCACCTGAGGAATTAACAGTTGAATTGTCTTTAGATTATTTCATCTAATTGAAGGTCGCCAAGCTGTGATTGTTAAATTACTCCTTACAAAAAGTAGCATCTGGGGGACAAAATTATAATTTAAAAATCCAAATGATTATTTATAACCTTGCTGATGTTTTGATTTTTTTTTCTTTTAATGAATAAAATGTAGTTTTCATTTAAAACATTTTGTTTTCTGTGTGACCCCTGTCTTTTAAACAGGAATGTGTTCCTCAGAATATCATAAAAAAAGCAAGTAAGTCATTGTTAATGAGTTGTCAGCCATTTTTTAAAAAACACTTCCCACAACTTGTGATAACACTAAACTCGATCACCTTTGTATGACTATAATGACTGTAATTACAAAATGATGCACTGATCAGGAAACCAGTCACGTTCTCTTTTGTACCTGCATATCTGTTAAAAACTCAAACTAGCACACGCATACAATCGCAAAAATTATACTAAATGTAATAGGTAAGACCTTTAAACCTAAGTGGGAATAAATTCTTCCTTTTATCCATTAAAAAAAAAAAAAAAAAAAAAGATGTTAA
>VUQG01021942.1:0-49485 GCA_015106755.1 Etia nguti | reverse complement strand
AAAAGGGGAAAAAATTTTTTTTTTTTTCCATAAAAAAAAAAAAAAAAAAAAGGCTGGTTTTACCTTGGCACAAAATCCATTCTTAGTGAGTGGTGCCAGAAAAAACTGACTAAACAGTATTTGGTTTTCCCCTGCCATTACAGCCCAGGCAGTTTGGTAAACACAAGCATGATTTGCATAGTTTATAATTCAGACAGTGGAAAAAATGGGCAGCACGGTGGTCTGGAGATTGGCACTATTATACATACCGTGACCCTGAATTTGATAAGCGGAAGAAAATGGATGGGCAGATGGAATTGGAGAATACATTTGAAGATACAGTATTTTATGTGTCTATGCTTACTTTGACACATTGACTGCCTATGTATCAGACTAATTCTTTTCATTACCATTCCATATTTACATATTAAGAATATTTATGTTTTAAACTTAAGTTGAAATGAAATATTCCTGGAAAAAAGCAACAAACTCTGAGTTGGTTCCACAGAAGAGAGACCTGAAAGATGAAGGCTCTACCTCGCATTCTACTTTGAAATACCCTGGGAACTACAAGTAAGCCAGCACTACCAGAGCGAAGTGCTCTATTGGGGTGATATGCTACTATGAGGTCTTTAATTAATAATATTATGGAGTTTTAATTAAATTTGATATTTTCCATATCACAGTCATGTTTGCAATAAGATGAAGTGCAATTTTCAGCATGACCAATCTTGTACAGGGGCAATTAAAAAAAAACTACAATAATTTCTAGTCAAGGTTTATCACTGGATGTGAGTCATCAACCACTTTTCCACCACAGAACTCCCCCCCGCATAGACTGGGAATGATCACAAGGACCAGAGACTGAATTAAGCTCTGAGCGAATTATTTTATTCCACAGGCCGTTCTTGCTCGGGTGTAGTACTGTAGTTCAGGAACTCTGGGGGTGGGCTTGCAACACTGAGCATTTCTCATTACTGCCTCTCAAGCAGCTTACATGCATCATTTCAGCCAGTCTGCCTCACTCATCTCACAGTGATCTTTAGTTCAATTTGCTTGTGTTAAATCACACTGCAGAAATGGTTTGTTATTATATGTATGCGCAACCTTCAAATGTATCCCCAATTTTAATGAAAAAGACAGAGAGCACAATGGTGGTCGGTTGAGGTAAAAGACGAGTTGAAATGGGGAAAGAGGTGATGCGCACACAAAGAGATGTTTGTGAATGTAACCAAAAATCCTGTCTGCTGAGGATTGCTCTACTCTGTGTGTCTATACCACCTGCAAAACTGAGACACAGAGCTGCAGCTCTGACACAGAGAGATCAGAAGAGAGACAGATAGCAGAGGTGTAATCTGGTCATTTAGAAAACAGCCATGTGTACGACAAACATCTTTAGACTGCAGTGGAAGCATAGACAATAATGATCTGCAGGAGTTCCTTGAAAAAAAGTTTCTGGTACTGAAAAGTTTCCAGGTGCTTTGAGTAGAAACACAATTATTCAGTGAGGAGTATAAAGCTACGTGGATTAAAACTTGCTTCAGATACTCTTTATCTGCTGCAGATATTTGATTTTTTAGACCTGCCAGGTCTTCTTTTGTCCGCCACTTTTCCAGTTTCAAATTTTTTAACAACACAATGCACACCAGGCTGAAATATGCCAAGTCTTTGGGTAGTAGCTCTTTGGGAATCAATGTGCTGGAGCAAAAATATTATTTTATGCTCGTCAAACTGTGTTATCTCTGGCGTTTTTTTGTTGTTGTTGTTGTTGTTTTTTGTATTTCAACTAAAAAAAAAAGGGAAACTTTTTTGGGAACAGGCTGCTAAGCTGCTAATTTAAAATGTGTCCCTTGTTAAGATGCTGTAATGTGTAGACACACCCACTGTTTATCCCTTCACCTTTTTTGTGCTTGAATGATTTATAGGTCAGTGTTACGTGGCTCAGCAAACAGAAGAATATCCCTCTGAAACTGATCAGATTCAAGGACTGAACTGAAAATGAGTGAAAAAGCAACAAACATGCAAAGGACAACTTTGAAAGACCTTCAGTAAGCACGGAGAACTCTCGCTCGCGGCCACTTTAAAAAGTTTCAAGAACGTCTGTCTGCTTCAAGAGAAACACAAAGAAATGAGGAACAGCTCAAGTTGTTTGCACGGTACTCGGCAATTATCTCATAATTTTTGTGGTCTGATGCGCTGCTGAAATTCTATTTTAACATTCTTCTAATGAGTACTTGCTGGCTCAAGCTAAAATCAGTGGTTTTGTCTTTTATAATTGCGCCAAATCTTTCTTTTTTTACTAATTGCTCTTGAGATTTATTGATACTAAACCTCTTTAAATCTGGTTTCAGTGGCAGATTTATCTTTACCTTTCCATCTCTTAACATTTGGTTTTGGGCTCTCTTAGGAGAGAGATAAATGATCCGATTGTCAAGCTTCTGATCCAGCACAGGATTTAGTGACACTTTCCTGACAACTTCCACTGCAGCAGCCAATAATTACTCAAACTGGAAAATAAATGCAGCATTAAGTAGTATTAGTGGTAAATGGTGGTGAAGGTTTTGATTGAGTGTTCTATATTTCTCTCACCATTCAAAGAAACAATACAACCTTGAAAGCCAAAGAGAGAGCCCATCGGTCCGTCAACTTCAAGACGAAGAGAAAAGCAGCTTCTATCAAGAAAAGTCCAGAGTGTGGAGAGTGGAGGCACTTAAAAAGCCTTATTTAGAGCATGCCCATCTCAACAATAGCAATGTTGTGATGGTCAGTAGTTACAGTTACATAGTTCGTTCCCCATGTGTATTTCAGCTGTGATGATGTCTGTGGTCTATAATGAGGCAGAAAGAGAGACAGATGCAGATGGACAGACAGTACGAGGTAGCGGTAAATAGAAGGACAGGGACAGTGTCATGGTAAATAATGAGCTTGGGGAGCTCTTCATATCCCCGTTGCTTCCTGTGTTTAAAGAGGTCAGTCACCAAATGGACTGCAGGCTAATTGACTTTTAATTAGTGTCTGATCAAACACTTAAGCAGCCATGCTAATACACACAAACACTGCAGCCTCTATGCAGAGATCCCCACAAAATGCCTTTCAACATCAAATGTGAATTTAAAGCAAACGACTGCAAGACGCGTCTGATGAGCCACCGGCTTTGCTTGCAACTCAACCTGGTCTTTAAATCTTCAAGGAAGATAAATTACCTTGTAAAATGCTACTTTTAATGACCGTGCATTGTGAGGAGTCGTTGGGGACCATTAATTTATAAACTAGTGAGCATCTTGTAACTCAGAAACAGCTATCACTTCTTTTTGTGAATGCAATAAAAACTGAAAAATAAATTTACAGGCAGATGGGCAAAACGAACCGGTTATTGTTCACTCCTCCTCAGTCTTGTCCATGTCCGTGTCTCTCTTGCCATTCCACTGTCTCTTTTTTTCCACCCTCATCCTCCCTTCACATTTCTATTTGAAAGCCGTGGGTCTGTATAATAACATTTAATGTGAGGATTGTCGTGGCTTTCTGATCGCAGCGAAAGTGCCTGTCACCGGCAGATCAACACCTCCACTCTGAGCTCAATGCCCTGTCACGCCCACTGTGGCTGAGTGCTGTTTCGGTTTGGAAAAGAATTGCAAAGGAGGGAGCAAGAGTGAAAAACAGCAAAGAGGATAAGATAAACATCTTTTGAAATTAGAGACAATGTGACAAAGAAAGATTCACACCAAAGTCAGCCATGAATAAAAATACTGTCAGCACAAAGGGAAATGTTCAATTCCAGGAAACATTTAAAGCCCTTGTATGTGTCTCCTGCAGAGCAAAATGAGGACACTGTGGTTTACACACGGAGATAATGTAGTCTAGCATTTGCCATCGATGAGTATCTGTGTGGGCGTGAAGAACCATCTAAGATATGGTCTGATTGTTCTCTCAGATGAGGTGAATGTCAATAGGCATAGTGCTCTCCCAGTGTGAGTGGTGCACCTTGGGCTACGGTGTCACTGACATTTAACTCTGACGGGAATAAAAATCCTTCTGTAAGGTGACTGATGATACAAGCCAGCTGCAATGACTCAGCCACACTCTGCTGAGCTGCAGTGATAAGTAGAGAGAAATCAGTCCATCTCTTCTCTGATTGAGCTCATTGTGAAGCAGGAACATTCAGTGACAGCCCAGCGAGGCAGCCCAGCAGCAAATGAGAGGCGACCAAAGATTAATATCTGCTACGGCTCTACATCGCAATGACCGTCAACAAATTAATGTACTGTACATAGAGTCCAGCTTCACAGAACTGTGGAGTCTCTGTGATTGTCTTTTATTGTGAAAAAAAACAAAAACAACCACCCTCTCCGATGGGGTGGAATCACTCCGATATCATGAAAGGTCAAAACCAAACACATCACTTTTCACTGTACCAAAAGGTCATCTGAGGCATAATTTCCACTGTGGATATCTCTCATCTGGATCTCGTTACTGTATGATCACGGCAATGGAGCGTCACGGTAGGATGAGTGACTTTTGGCATCTGACGTTCCACAAGAAGGTAAGGCCATTTATTTTCTTAGTTAGATTTAGATGACTCACACAGTTGGAGCATGAAACCTTGCTGACTGAATTTCAGTGCAAGTTTTGAGAAGGTACATTAAAACATATTGGTTCTTTGATGGAAAATGTTACAAGCCTATGTCTGCAAAAGATAAGGATTAAATTTGACTGATTATCAACCCAGGGTTGCCGTGGGGCTGGAAGCCTATCCCAGCTCACACTGGTTGAGAAAAGCTCTAATTAGCAGCATTAAAATTTTACATATTTGTCAATTTTCCCACAATATTTTGGCCCAGATTTAAATAGAGCTTACAAAATATGCTTTCAGTTTTATGATTATCTACAGCCATCCTCCATATCAACCTGCTGGAAAAACATGATTTCTCAGAGATGCCCCTGAAATACCTAAAATGTGTTAAATTATCCAGGTGTCTTCTGTGTGTTCTACCAATTTTCAGTTATACCAGATTTATGAGCAGCAGGGACTGCCTTTCTGCCCCATTTTTTTTCCAAGCTACAAATCACACTTAATTTTTGATTAGTGAGGCTCTTTGAAGAGGTACTCAACTGGGAAGCAGCACTGGATATGCTTCCTTACACAGATAAAGAAAAGCTTTGGACCCAATCTGCATATTTTCTGGAAATAAGAATGTGTGATGTGGTGCTGTAATCAGTGTGTCCTTCCAAAAACATGCTTATCTTGAACATACAGTGAACTTATTTTTAGGAGGAAATATTACGAGCTTGCTTCCACCTGGAGATTCAAATCCTGCCTGCTATGACATGTACAACTACTCTGTCACACTTTAGCATCCATTTACTTGCAAAACTTGTGCAAGACTCGAATATTATCGAAAGCATTCCCCATACTTAGCAGCGGTACCCAGGAGTGATTGCAGAATCAGCAGGGTATCACACATACCTTTTCTCAATCTCCACATTTGTGTGTAAAAATGGTCTTCAGGTATCAAACCATTTGCTATTCGACAAGCTGAGCTTAGGAATGAGACAGAGGACATGCTGAACTCTGGAGGAGGAAGTGACAAAGAAATCTAATAGCTTTTTTCCCCTTAAGGAGCAAAAGTTTCTAGGTGGGAGGTCTTTAAAGGGAGGTAGGAAAGAAAAATTCTCTGGGGAGCTGTCAAAATGAGCAACAAAGCCAAAGCAAAAGTCTTCTTAGCTATTTTAGCAAGGAAATGTGCAATATTCAACTTGCAGCATGAAAAACTGTTGCACAGCTAAATGCAGGGTAAACACAGGTACAACGTGGTGTGAGGAAAAAAGTCCCACTGAGTCCCCGCCAGCTATAAAATGGCAGCCTCATATCTTTCAGATAGCCGCCATTGGCTCCCAGTAGAATGAATCCTTTGAATGGCCCATTAAATCATTAAAACAACCTCCCATTCAGAAACCTCCGCTGCATAAGTTATTAACTACACAGAGCGTCACACACAACACTAAACTCTCGCTAAATTCTCACAGGACCACTTGAAACGCACAAAAAAGAGAAGATAAAAAGATGAAGACTGAGGTTAAAAAAAAAAAGCCCACTAAAAGTTTAACATGGAATTTCAAATGCACATGAAATCATATTGCCTCTTTCTTACAGCATTTCTTTGAACAGCCAATAATGAAGCCATCTTCTCATTTCACAGAAATAAAAGTTCGACTTCAGGCAGCTCTGACAGCATGTGAGAATGCCAACTGTAAAAAAAAAACCTCATCAATATACACATTTTTTTAGGCTACATGAAATATGATTTTATTAGAATCCCTTTGAAAGGCGTTGAAAGCCGTGGACCCCTCCAGTAATTTTTATCAGATTTTGCTTTTTCTTGCTGGATAAAGTGTGATATTCAAAGTTTCTACAAACAAATGTTGATTTAGGCCAAAACTTTTTAAATTCCATCACATGAGCACAAAGTGTTAAAATTAGTAATCTACAAGAAACACAACAAGCCACTTCTGCACCTTCTGTTAGGTCAGCCCGAGTCTCTTAGTGTGCCATGCATTCATGTGTGCAGAGGTTATATTTTCTTTTAGCAGATGGATGGCGAGAGCCAATGCTAATGAATTTTGTGTTTTCCATTTGTCCTCTAGCCTCACATCTGTCCATCCTGTCCCTGAGCTTATAGCACTTCTGTTGAGATTGAGTTTAATGCTTTACAGTAGCAGTGGGAGTTGTATACTCTTTTTGCTACTACTACAGTAGCCTCAATAAATGTGATGAATCCCAAGAAGGCTTTAAACTGCACTGTGAATTTCCAAAAGTGAAGTGCTACATCACTCCATAACTGCTTTAGCAGAACTTGTGGTTTTAGGCAGTTTGATCTTTGGCTATTTATGAAATGTAGTTTGTATATTTTTCAAAAAGAACAAGAGGAGGAAAAAAAATATTTAATGCCAGATTCTTTTGCTCCAGGTTTATTTTCTTTGTCTGGCACACAATGCTCCCTTAAAACCTCTCCACTCATATTTCCCTTTATTTGAAGTGTACACAACCAGCCACACAGAAATAAAATATATCCCTTCTCTCCTCAATCGTCTCTAAATGTGTTCTTTTATTTCTTGAGTGTCTGGATGTCTAGACCTATTCTGTACCTACAACTCAGCCTGCCTGGCTGCATAGCCACGCAGTCACAAATTGTTCTTCAAATTGTGAGTGACAGCAGGCTGCTTGCTGGAGGCGACCGGGAACAGTCTGAAGCAGCCCGGAGTTTTTTCATCAATCTAACGTTAGGATGTACAAGGGGGAGGAATGTCCTGGGCATAAAGGGGGATCTATATAAAACAAGTGATATAATTTAGAATTTGTGGTGAAGAATTAAGCTTGAAGCTTGTCTACTATATTTTTGTTTTTTTCTATATATGCCTGGCATATTTCTTTAGAGTAAAAGAAGACAAATGGTAGAAAAATAACTAAAATAACTGAAAAAAGAAAGGTGCTTTTTTAAGTCTATCGTGGAAACACTGCAGATAGAAAACTGCCAGAAGACCAGCTATAAATAAAAAAAAAAAATGGCCATAGTATATATTGTTTCAGTGTTGAACCCCGAGGCTTGGACTGATAGTTTGAACCGCAGCGCTGAGGACACAGTGTCAGGCCACTCAGTCCTTCTTACGCTGAACTGTTGGTGTGATGCTGCTGCCTGAGGCTACTGTCTATGCTGTCATCCACTCCACCACTGTCTTCTTCACTACTTTATAAACATCTCCTCTTCTCTTGTCAGTGTTTTGAAAGATTCAAATAAGAAAGTTTTGGAGTTCAGTGAGATTCGTATTTGAAAGGCAAAGCAAAACGTGAAACAACAGACAATGAAACGCTGGTGAAGACGAGAACAGCTTAGCATCAGAATTTACTCAGAAAACAAGGCTCTACGTAAATACACACATTTGCATACTTCAACCAGACGTTTATGTATGAAGAATAGGGTGTGATGGCTGAAAGGAAACAATTTGCAAAACACAATCCTAAATCCTACATATAAACAAAACCAACACATTAATTCAGCAACTCCCAAAGCACTGAAAATTTAGGAAAATACTACAAACCTGACAGACGGACTCGATCAAGAGAAATAATTATTCTTTACATAAAAGTAGTAGTCTGTTTCAAAATGCTTGGTTCCTCCTGGATCTGACAAACTGAAGCATACTGTGTTGGTACTACTGTCCAAAAGTTGCATTAATCTGCTGCAAGAAACATGATTTTAAAAAGCCTTAAAAAATAACAGGATCTTTAGTAGAGCCCTTTTTAGCTTCCTGTTATATGGTGGGTTTATAAGAATACTGGTCAACTTGAGAGATGGGTGTAGCTGTAGTCCAGGGGTTTGTAAACCACACTGAAGTTGAGTTATACACAAAAACTAGAGTCGAAGCAGGTTTTGTGTTTGAGGATGTGATTTGTCATAAGCAGTGAGACGGTGTGTGCAATCTGAGCCCTCAGAATTTATTCTGTGCCTGATATCTGGCTCTGTTGCACACAAGAAGAAGGCAAGCTGCTCTCCAAATCCGAACGTGCATACAGTACTGTTACTTTTTCAGTGCCTGAATAAATCTAGAACTTCCCAACTTCTGACTGGATGGGAAAGATGCACATTTGATTGGTCTGAGCCAGGCTCAGCGCATAGCTACAAATAAACTTTGTGTAAACATCTTTATTTTTTGATTTTATTTTCATTAAATCTATTTGGTAACCTTAGTGTTTCTTGCCAGGCTCTGTGGCCTTGCCAACAAACTCTGTAAAGAAAATTACAGCTGGCAGATAAATAATAGTCCAGTAGTGATACTGTAGATTATCAATTGTAGAGAACACCTGAATGCAACCCTGCAGCAAACAGCGTATGAAAACAGCTCTTTGTATCTCAGTAATGAAGCTGTTTTGTCATGAGATTGCCGCCTTAAAAAATGCAATCCAGCAATAGAGAGGAGCCAGTTTGACAATAAAATCAGATCTTTCTTTTTCAAAGAAAAATAAGGCAGAGAAATGATCTTCTTCCTGTTTTGACTGGAGCACTGTAGTTGTGAAAACCCGAAAAAGAAAATCTTATATCCCTTTAACACCGTTTGCTGAGCTGACCTTGGAGACACTTTTTTCACTCTGTTTCATGTTGATTTCCCTCTTCATCCTTCATTTTATCTTTTCCCATTCTCCTCTCTCCCCAAAGTCTCACTCTTGCCTTATCTTGCCGTTCCCCCTCCACATCTGCCTGCGACCCTCCATTTCATCTCAATATTTGCTTCAGCAACTAGAAAACAGTCCCGGTGTGAGAGAGAGACGATACGCCCGACACACTCTGTATCTTTAAATTAAAAGAAAAACGTGGATGACAAGCAAGCGATGATGTCTTGGAGGGGAGGGAGAAGCACTGAAGAATGAATACTGAATAAAAATTCTCAAAGAAACAAAAGGAAGTGAAACTAAATATAGAAGCCAAAATGAAAGAAATACTATCAAAATGAGTCAAATTATTGGTATGGTGGGGAAGGTAACAAGGGGAAAATCAGAGCGCACAAAAAAACTGACCTTTCAGCATGAAACTTTTATAACGCTATTCAGTCAGCTCCTCATTAAGTTTGTAACTGAAGTCATTAGCTGACCTGTTCATTTACAACATCACACTCCTCTATCTTCAGTTTTCTGCATGCTGGGGAGTCTGCCATCTTTCCTCACTTGGCCCTTTGGCATTTTCTGACTGAAATGGAGATGAGTAGCATCACCACGCTTTCAAATCTCTTAAAACTGATGAATATAAAGAATAGACATGAAGGACACTGAAACACCTTTTTGGGCTACTTTTCCTGGGAATAGGCCATTTTTTTCTTATTCTGATAATCTTATTCAGTGAATTTAACAGCGCAGATGAGTCATACACGTTCACGTCAATCCTAACTAAAGGCTGAATTAGATAAAACCCAAAATGTTTTGCTGCAACGATCAGGTTTTCCCCACAAAGGTGAACATAAATCAGCACCTAAAAGAAAAAAATAAATTATTCATACTTTTGGGTCTCATGTAGGGCACAGTATTATTTTAAAAAAATAATTTTCTGACTCATACCTGACTTTTAACAGCCTTTCCCCCCCCCCTGCTTATCTCATGTTTGGTCTCCAGCAAAGTTTTCCAGCTCCTCCAGGGGAGATCCTGAGGCGTTCCCCGGCCAGATGAGATATACTATCATTCCAGCACAATCTGTGTGTTCCCCGATGCCTCCTACCAGCTAAATATGACCCAAAACCCACAGCTTGCCTCTTTTCCTTTCATGAAAGAAGAGCAGCTTTCCCCCCACATATGAATTCCACACCCTGTCTCTCAGGTCACTACCCAAAGCTCATGGCCATAGGTAAGGGTTAGAACATAAACCAACCAGTAAATCGAAAGCTAGGGCTTCCGCCTCTGCCCCATCTTACTGATCTCATGCTCCAATTTACTGCCGCTCACAAAGAAAAGAACTAAAACCCCTTAACCTGGGGCAGCAATTTACTCTTAGCCTGAAGGAAGCAATCCATTGTTTCTGGCAGGGACCCTCGGCTTCAGACGAACTTTTCTGCACCATAAAGTCCAGTCAGAATCAACAGAAAAAGAATCAGTGACAATTCCTAACCCCAACTGAGGCCAAAAACTGCTGGAAAGTTGTTTGACTCACTACGAAGAATACAGAATCAGCTTTCACCCTGGTTATTTAAGGGCAAGACAGATATCCTCACAATGCTTTCTTATGAACATGGTCCTAAGTCTTCAGAAAGTCCACAAAACACAGGGAATGGTGAAGAAACACGTTTGTAACCAACAATATGTGCAACATGACTAACATATTTAACTCAGCTAACTGAAGAGCATATGTACACTGTTTCTACAACTGTAGAAAATTCCATTAAAACAAGACAGAGTTCAGGTATAAATATTCCCCATCAAGTTCCAGCTTGTATTTACTTTGACTAATCAAAAACATTTTATTTCTACCGTGTATTTTAACAGGGGACAGCAGACAGAAGCTTCTTTGCGAACAAATGTTCACAAGCGAAAAAGCTTGTTTGCTGGATTACACTATCACTGCACCGTAGGGTGCAATTGCCACTTTAGTGAAGACGTTTCATTCATTTTCTTAGGCCAGTTACTAAAGAACAGCACTGGAGTTTTATATTTAAACCCTGAAACAAAAAAGGCTCTTTGCATCATGTTTCCTGTAAACCACTGGAAAAGGGCTGAAACAGCTGGGAAGGGGGGGAATAATTGGTTGGTTTGGTGGACTTTTTACTGACAATTATAATTTATTTTTCTATTTCAATTATAAAAACTATGGAGATATATTTTGGAATTTATTTTCATCATTTTTACTCAGGGAGGGAAGAGCTTTCTAACCAGTCAGCTGGTTCTTTGAAACATCAAATCACAGTCAAATTTATGGTCGTCTCTTACGATCCTCACTACCTCACTGAGGAAGTACAGCTGTATTCAAACAGTCCAACCTTTTTTTCAGCACACTCATGCAGCTTTTCATCCTCCCTTTATCTGTCCAATTTAATTAGAAGTCTTTCGTCTCCCGTGCTCCTTTATGCCTCACCTCTTTCATCTTCTGTCCAACACAGATCAATTCTTCATGGCACACTTTCCCGGTCCCTGCTGATGCTGTCAGGCTTTCTAAGAAGCACACAAAACTTTGCTCCCCCCAGCACAAAGTTTAACATATCTGAAAAAAACATGAGAACTTTACAATCCACTGGTTGCCCAGCATTTTTTAAGTAAAAAAAAAAAGAAAAATCAAATGGGAAAGGATCTTAAAGTTACCATGTTGCTGGTGGCATATTATTACACTGATAAATAACTCCTAGAACATATGGAGTACTTCTCCAGAGCAATTGCTCTATTCCTTTTGCACAGAAGTAGAGGATCAGCAGGAGGGTGAATAGGATGGGATGATCAGGAATACAAAGGGAGAGTCTGAAGGATGGTTACAGTGAGGCTGGAGGAAAAAATGAATCGAAGATACTTTGTGTATGAAAAAGAAATAGAAAAATGAGCTTGTAGGGGATTAATGAAGAGAGGAAAATTCAATTTAAAGCACCATGTGTATAATGTAAATGTGGCTTCCATACTGTTCACCCTCCAAGTTGACTAAATCCATTTGTTAGATTTTTATTGTTAAATGTGATATGAATCCATTTGACTCATGACCAGTGGAATCCCACAGGTGATTAACTAGTATGAGCTCTTGCAGGTCAGAGTGAAATCAAATCTGTTTAACCCATTAGCCAGGTTATTAATCAGGGCACATTTATGGTATCTCTGCAGTCTTCATTAATAGAACAGGGTCTTACAACCCAGCCACAGGGGGAACATGATATAATTGTAGTAATCCTCACATCCTCTCCATGAATTACTGTGATGTGATTTGATGCAAACTGCAGTGTTTTGTCACCCTGTATTTCAGGAATCAAGATGCAAATGGATGCTTCAAGTACTGATCTTTATTCATTTGACTGTGCTCGTAACCTGGCTCACAATTAAATGCTTTTATCCCTAGTGAGATTACATTATAAACAGCCTACCCTGTTTCATTCGGCACCTGCAGCAAACCACGGCTATCTATCCATCGATTGTCTTTATCTGTGTTCCAGGCAGTTGCTGCTCCAGCTGGAGAAGAATGCTGCTAAGGCTTAACAGAGGTATCAATAAGCCCAGCAAGCAGCAACTACAGGATCCTGAGAAGGGAGAACTGGGAGTGTATTTTATGCGAGTGAGAAGAGCTGGCTGTTAGTCGTGCTGGATTAGAATCTGACAGCCAGCACCTTTAGATGCTCCCATAAAAAAATTAAAAAAAAAAAAAAAGGAGGAGGAGGAAGCCTCCTGTTATAGCACAAATGGCCATGACATAAGGTCCACCCATTATTGACACCAAGAGAAATGGAAAGACATGACAGGGCAACCCTGAGACCCTGTAGAGCCATTCACAGTCCTTCAGGATGCGACAACAGATGTGTCTAGGTGTGTACTTTTTTCAACCAGAGAGAAAAGCTCCGCTGCCCAGAAGAGAGGATGAAAAACTAATGATGTTTCAGTAAGACTAAGCTCTAATCCCCAATGACATTTCTGAGAGGAATTGTTCTTGTAGTCCAACTTTAATGACAGGGAATAAAAGGGAAGATTTTGCTCCTGGTGAGGTCCAATTACAACCACAAGGACACACCAAGGAAGACTGAAAAAAACCCCACTCATTTTTGACATTGAACAACTTCAATGCAACCAATAACTAAAGCGCTGTCAAGATCAGCTGGTGAAATATCACTGACCCTTCAGATATATTTATATTTAAAAATAGAAATAGAAAAGTAGATGGATGATCCTAATTATAGATGAAATATGGACACACCACTGTACACTATTGCCTCATAAATTACCATAGGGATAAATCAATGCCTCCATGACACTTTTTACAAAAGTTGAAAATTATAACAAAGTTTATATTGATTGCGACGCGTTAATCAGGCAGCACATTCATTATATGAGTGTTGATATGACAGCAGCAGATCATTTACACTATTTTAATTGTCATACTAGGATGCAACTTCTTTGGTATAATATTCTGTTATGATAAATTTTAAGTCATCAGATACAAAATACAAGTAGCTGAAGTACACAAAATGACATGTACTTTATTATATTTTATATACACTGTACATGTGGTGTTATATTAAAGGATTTGTAAATGTACTGCAATATGGCATTCTATCGGTATCACCACCTGAGCTTTGCAGCTCATCTAAAAGGTCTAACTATATTTTTCTGATGTAGTTTTTTCACCAGTTTAGAGCATGCTTGTTATTAAAAGAGAAACTGGAGGCTACATGGGCACTAGTAATACCGAAACCACATAATTACATCAATTATGTCAATAATTTAAGAGAACCTAAATGTCTGTGAAGGTTCTCAGTCATCCAGGTCATCGTAGTCTAAGGAGCTTGGAAAGAAAAGCGTCTGGACTTCTTTAAGTTGCTTGAAGACTTCACCTCTCATCCGAGAAGCTTCTTCAGTTCTAAGGTCAAATGGTGGAGAGTCCCAGATTTAAGCCCTATGGGAGTGTCCCCACAAGAGGGACAATGGACCCCCTAATGATCCTCTAATCACACGAACCAAGGTGTGAAGACGGGTATAGGTCACAATCAGCCAAGGTTTCGTGTGAACTCATTGTGAAACCTAACCCCACCCTGTCATGTGATTTCCTTAACACCCACTCACATCCTGGCCCTTCTGACCTCATAACGCCCACTCACATCCTGGTCCTTCTGACCTCAGGAAATCACATGATACACACAGTTTGAAGCAGCAACCTCTGTCCTAAAAGAATTAGAGTTAACCTGAAGTAGCAAACACTGCAATTCTGCCAACGACCACTGGGTCAATATCTGTAGACTACATGTGAAAATCTGCAATTTCATGATGATGAAATTGGCCTCTTCAAAGCATCTTCAGAGCCTTTAATAACAAGTGTGCAAGGTTTCCTTTCCCCATTTTTCTTTAAATTACTCGTCCATTTGGATACTGTATAAGCTCAAAATTGGACAGACTGCAAAACAGATAGCCAGATCTCACCTTCAAGCCACTGAACTAAAGTCTGGAGCATTTTCTTGTGTTGGTGCATTCTGGAGCATTTTTATTGGAATTATCTGGCAAGTATCACTAGCTGAGAAGTTAATGTGAAACATTCAAAATAAAGGTACTATAGTCATCTTATAAGTAGATTCTAGAGTTAGGCAGCATGTCCCAGGGCCAACCCTGTGCAAGATGTAGTCAAAAAAACTAATGAACATGCTGCAGCACTCAAAGTATTTTTAGAGTCCATAGATGAATCTTGGGTTCTGTTCAAGGATAAATTGATTGGTTGTCTGTCTCCAAATGGTCTTCTGTAATATGGATCTACTGAATGAGTGAGCGAGCAGGCATATATGAAGAAAAATGAGGGAACAATGCAGCAAATGAATGAAACAAGCAACTTTTCACCGAGACTGTAATGTCTGAAGAGTAATAACTCTCAGTCACTTTTGTCTGCACTTTTTGTGACTGTGAAAAGTTCACACTAAATTGAGAATAGGTATACATGTATCTTGTATCTTAGCACTGAGATTTTTGATGAACACACGCAGCATGTATACAATAACACTGAGTGTGGACTAACGATTAATTAATAGTAAATTAGCAAGTTAGCTTGTAGTGAAAATGTGGGGAACCATCCCCCAACTCATGCCGAAAAATATGAATTTCTTTTAAAACAACACCGGATGTAAATCCAACCCCTACAAACGCTGCTGGGAAATAAACCAAGTATATTTTATCCTTCTTAAGACCTTAACTGGCTGTTTGTGAGTACAGAACCATCTGTGTTTTTTAAATATTGATTGATTAATCTCTAGAAGCCAGACATTTTTTTTTTCTTCTGTATGGTCATGAAGAAATTTGGATTGAAACCCCTCATATATTAAGAGGCATTTGCTCCCAGAAGCTTCAACAAACAGTATCATCTTTAAACATATGACACTAAAGACTGCTTCCAGTCTGTTCTTGTCTTCACTCTTCCAGCTCCAAGTAACACTGCAGGAATTCCCTGACTGCACTACATCTTTCCAGTCTCTACATACAGATTATTGCATCACATCTGTTTCAAGAGCAAACACACATACACTCCAACCTGAAGCAGTAATTGCATCCTTGATTTCTAAACCTCTGAATAAACCTGGAAGCATGAACAAGAAATAATCATAATAAGCCTCAGTAAACAGAGTGAAAACCTGCTTGCAAAGCCAAACAAGCATTAGAAAGGCTGTGGTCACACTAAAAGTGCCACATCTTTATTTGATGCACAAATATGAAAATATCTGGCAGAGCTAATTACTTCCTTTATTGTGAATGAACACAGGGCAGACTTTAATCAGAACTGAGGGAGGAAATAACTTTGATTGCTATTAAAGCACCGTAAAAATACGAGGGCAAAGAAAGGGGAATTTGAATAATTATTCAAACTTGAATAATTTAACTGGAACACTGTATATTCCTCAATAATAATGAGTACTGCACCCCTTGGGCCAACTAAATTATTTGTGGGACCCTGTGACCACTGGTGTTATTGCCAGTGTCCTTTTGATGAAGGGGGTAAGGGGTGGAGGGGACAAAGAAAGTAGAGCTTCCTTTTTATCAGAAAACAAATGGGCACATAGCCTGAAACAGTAAGAAAATGCTGGCAGCAGCAAGACAAGAAAATCTACTCTCCGGTGTTACAGTAACTGTTGCTCGTTTGGACGAACTTGGCTTCAGGGACAATTTTTCTGTTTTGTGTTGCCATTTTCACAAAATACTGTCTGCACTAATTTATCACAGTAAAATAATCAACAGGCTGGTAATTCTACCTCAGATCCACCAGTCCTAGACTTGCATAAATGAAAAAGGTGGTAACAATCACATGTTTAATCAACATTACTTATCCTCTGTGTCAGTCTAGACGACTAGAGGAATATGGCTGTTGTTGTTTTTTTTACATTGCTGAAATATACTGATACTGAACACATGCTTTTAACATGAGGTATGACTTTAAACCATCAGATGTAGCTTGAGTCCTTTTTTTTCCAGCAGCAGAGGTTAAAAGTTTGTAGAATAATCTTTGAAAAGTATGTCAGAAGACAAAAAGAAAGATGATTCTAGCTGGCAGGCCACAGAAAAGAGGAAGAATGGAAACACACGAAGGCTGAGTTCCCAATTCTTTCCCAGAGCACGGGAGGACGTATTTGCACAGGTTTCACTTCTTTTCAGAATAAATTCACACTGAACTTGCACGTAAGAGGTTTGTGAGAATATTCTTTAATCAATAATTTCTAAAGTCATAGTCACTGATTTTAGATGCAACAGCATGTGTAAAATAGGGCGGGTGCGCGTGAATGGTACAAATGAACCTCCAACAGAATCAATTAAATAGTAGAACAAATTCTTTTCTTTGTGGTGAAACACGAGCCAGACCAAACGCTGCAAGAATCAAAATAGGTGGGGCTTGTCCCAAAATGACCTGCTTCATGTTGAATTTTGACAGAGCAGCCTGCAGCAGCTTAACATTTGCTGTTCTTTTGTATACTTTTGTTTTTTTCTCTTGTGCTGAGCCTTTTTCATTTTGAAGATGTCAGTGGTTCTGCACTTGTCCTCAGTGATTTTTCAAATGGCACTATTCTGTCGCATAGAGACAAAACTTGAGGCACTCAAAGTGATGTGAAAAAGACATGCTTATCACACAACTTATACAGCTTGATTACTTCCTCATAAACCTCCCTTGACCTACTTTTTAAAAAAATCTGTCTTCCCCCACTCTTCCCTTTCACTCTACATAAACCTACCAAACACACTATAAACACTAAGGCAAAGCAGTGCATGTCAACTGTATACCGTATATATGTGTTAGAGGTCTCGTGGACCCATCTGTGGTACACATACATTAGCTACATGTATGATGTATTAATTGTTAAAGTCTAAATCCAAAACAACATGACAGTTTCAGTTTCTCTAATACAAGTTGATGCTGTCCTTTGTGCACTATTAAAATTAGCTTCTTTAAGAGAAAAAAAACTATTCGAAAACATCAGCCTAAAGTGTGGGAATCCTTGACTGACATTTTAAACTGTTTTCTGACATTATTTTATATACACTGACAATTATTTAGTCAAACTAACTGTCAATGAAAATGAGTAAACTGCTGCAAGCAACTACAGTAGAAGTGATAAATGAGCACTACGGATAATCTTAACCTGCAATATACCTCTCGGTCCAGCTTTCTTGTTTAAAAAAAGTGGGGAAAAAACAGCTTTCTTTTATGATGCTAATGATGCACTTTGAGCTATTCAGGCTCAGGTTAGTGTAATTGGGGTATTGACTCACAGACCAGAGGGCCATGACAATAGCCTACTACAGGGCTCTGACCTGATTAGACCAAACAGTAATTAGCTAATAAGAATCTGATAAAAAACAAAAACAAAACAAAACAAAACAATAGCACACATAAATAAAACTGTTGTAAGAAATGTTAAAAAAAAAAAGTATTTTCTTGCTGTTTATGATCCAACCTCATCGGAAATTAAGGGGGCACATTAAATAAATAGCATTCCTTGTTGGGACATACAATGGGAGCATTTTTATTTTTTATGTAATCGGTTCTGTTTGTTTGTTAGCAGTTTAGCCTCCACAGTTTTCACGATGTCATTTTCAAATTTTGTGTGGTGGCAGATATCAATAATAGTTCGAATTAATTTAATTTTGCTGAAAATTGGGTCAAGGTCACACCAAATGTGACAATCAGTAAAAACTTTATATTACCCACAATTTTTTATGGATTGTCTTCAAACTTTGCAACAATATAACAGGTCATGCAGGACATAAGTGCTTGACTTTGACCTTCATTGTTAGCTCTCAAGGTCAAAGTTGACCTTGAAAATAAATTTCAACAAACCACATCAAGTAACATATCATTTGAAAGGGCATGAAGAGAGCTGTGCAATACACATTCCACCCTACGACAATGACACACTGAATGAACATAACTTAAAGTCTCAAGTTTTACAGCTTACAGAAGCCAAAGATTTCAGCCAATTCTGCTCCAATCATATGGGTAAAGAAAACAAAATACACAATTTTACTATATGATTCAAGGTCGTAGGTCAAAGGACAGGGTAACACAAATTAGGAAAAGGCTTTACTTTAGTTTCCATTGACTCATCTCCAAACTTTAAAGCAATTTAATTGTAATTGGGGGACATAAGCACTTTCTTTGTTTGAGTGCTTTAAAACGTTACACAATGACACAAACCCATTAATACACTACACTAGATTTCTATATTAATGCTGACATCAGCAAAAACGAACTTTGGACACAATGGAGATGCCATTGTTGGGAATTTCCATATTTCCAATGCTGACATAAGCATAAAACATCAAACTCTTCGTTTTGCCCTTGCCCCCCCCCCCCTTTTTTTTAAGGGGGGAGGGGCTCTTTGAGTGTGTTAATATATATATAAAGAGGTCCAAGATCATACAAGGTTTCATGAGAAGGTTCGTGAATCCATCTCAATTCAGATCACAAATCAGGTTTTTATTAATAACTGAATTCATCTTCAAGGATTCTTACTGTACAGTTATGTGCAGTGGGACTCTGGCCCAGAGTTTGTTCTTTGAGATGGCATTTTTCCTTTTCTTTTTTTTTTTTTCCCATCTAACCTGATCTCCTCACTTTAACGGTAATCTCGTACTGGTGGAGCCTTTAGGGGGTGTTGGGGTAATTGCTGTCTAAGAGAATGCATTCAAAGCCCCTTAACCCCAGCATGAGGGGAGACCTGTGCTTTGAACCAGTATCTGAAGGCTTCATCTAAAGCAGTTGTGTATATTTAGAGTGGCTGCCTTTGTCTTGTAAAATTCATGTTACAGCCTGGAGCGAAGCAGTCAGATCTTTCTCTTGATCTCTTAACATTTTTGCCTTGTTGTTGTTGAGAAGCCATTTGGGGATTGTCATGCTTCAGTTTTTACTGCTGGAGCTTTTAAACGGGGGCCTCGTCATTAATGCCCCCATATTTACGACACAACAAACAAATCAATGATTTTTTGGTTATACAGTGCAGCTGTTAACTTCCTTCTTCATTTCATTTCATTTCATTGTGTATACAAAATCAATATCTTGTAATATGGTGAAGCGTTTCTCCAAGGCATCCTTGCAGGCTTAATTTCACATTTCATCATTTCCTTTATTACTCTTGCAAACGTACCTCAAATCAATGAGGTCATTCCGAAGCTTATCTCAAAAAAAAAAAAAAAAACCTCCACCCGCAAAGATAACTTCATTTTCTCCAGCCAAGATTTAATATTTCTGGTCCTGTGTGCAAAAATGAAAAAGATGATGGAAATTGTCGGTTTAAATACAACTAGCCAGGAGCGTGAAAAGGATGTTGGTGGTAAAAAATGTGGAGGTGTGGAAAGGAGGAGCTGAGGAGAATCTCCTGACACGGATGAGGCCGTGTGAAATTTGTAAATCCTTGATTAGGAGGGATTGTCTCTTCCTCTAAGAGGAGATTAAGGAGGAACATTTTCTAAAAATGATGCATAAAGTATGAGAATTTGAAACAACAGGGGGACTTCATGAAAACAGAAGTAAACTTTGTTAAATTGGTGTTTCCACAGTTCGGGCAGGTATTAGAGAGAATAAGTCCAGCAGCAGGGGATGGGATGTGGCTGGCGCTGGAACAGCAGGGCATCCAAGGTCTGATCTCTACTTTTTAAAAATTCAGTACTACTCACCTAAATTCAGGTCCGGCAGAGTCGAGATGACTTAACTCAATGCCGTAGCTCGAAAGAATTTTAAGAACACATCTCACTCCAGGGCATATGAATTTTCAACATGAATTCAAATTTTCTATTTTGCTGATTTCCGTACGGTGTTGCAATAGTTAGCACGTTCAGCTCACAGCAAGAAGATCCTGGATTTGAACCCACCGGCCAGCTGGGGCCTTTGTGTGTAGATTTTCCACATTCTTCCTGTGCCTGTTTGGGCTCTCTGTTGTTACTCCTGCTTCAGTCCAAAAAATGTATGTTAAGCAAACTGGTTATTCAAAATTTACTGCAGTTGTGAGTGTGTGTGTTAACTCTGGATGCTGTCCAGGTTGTACCAGCTGAATGACAGCTGGGATAGGCTGGCTGGAATATGTATTCTATACTATATTAAGGAATTAAAAGGAAAACAGATGAGTAAATACGAAATAAAATAAATCACTCTGCATCCAAACATACTCACAACTGCTACTTGGTGGAGCTAATCTATTTATTATTACCATCAACTGGAAAACCAGACTGAAGACGCAGACTGAAGAGTTTAAACTGTTCACTTCATGGAGATTATTTAACATTTCACTGCGTGCTTGATTGAGTATCCAAATTAAAGCAGATGGTCTGATGGATTTTCATGGAGCACGCAATTACGTTGTTGTATTTTTTTTTTTTCAAATCTATTGCTGGAGAGTCTATAATATGCTGTTCTATTGTAGCTTGGTGTGGGATTTTTATGATGCTACAGAAACAGCTGAGAGGACACAGTGAGCTCATAAGACGAGAATAGTGGCTGATGGGTGATGTAAGAACTGTGTCGAGCTTTAATTCAATTAGCATAGGCAGTTTTAAAGCATGAAATCTTTAAGAATGATCACTTCTTTCCGTTCCCTCTGATGCCAGATAAGCTTAGCAGGCAATTTTAACTCGGTGGCAGCTGCTGTCTTCTTCCAGATCTCATGTGTTTTGTTTTTATGTGTGTGTCTTTTAGGTTTGCTGGTTGGCTGGATTTTGGGCTAATCAAGAAACCAGAGGCAGCTGGCTTCTCTAGATCAATAAAGCCCACCTCTCCCTGGTATTCTGGTGAATCCTTCATCTCTGAGACCATTTTTCTCTTCTCTTTGAGTTTTTGCATTTCTGTATAGTTTTACTTGAGTTCATTTGTTAGCCTTGGTTTTTGTCTCTTTTGTCAAGAAACACAGAGAATGCATTTCATACGAGCTCTAGCACAATGCTTTCCAAGAATCCCTTGCCAAAAATGTTGAGTATTTATCAGAAAAATTAAAGCCTTCTGATTTTTTTGTAGGAGAACATGAACCTGTTAAAAAAATTGTATTACATGGTTATACAAAATGGCTGAAAGCACCTACAAAAAAGGATACAGAACTGAAAATAAGTCCAAAGCTGATACTGTGAATTTATGCTATTGTGACATCAGAAATTGTGGTTACCGTGCAGATTGCACACAGTACTGTCAGGTCCCCTGTGTGAAACAGTCGTCCCTGAAAACCCCAGACTATTTGATGCTTTACCTGAGTCTCTAATTTGCATAATCCCTGCCTGAAGAGTGAGGGCGATAAGCTTTTAGGTTGAGGTTGTCAGCTTGTGGCAGTCAGCAGTTTTGTCCCAGAGGCATGCTGGTCTTGTTCTGTGGACAAACATAAAAGCCTAGACAGGACCGATAATGGTTTAACAGGTCTGCCGGGGGACAGCTTTTGCACGTACACTGAATGAGAAAAAAAAACGAGAAAGTAAAACAGCCATGCCAATCTCAGCCAAATAAAAAGTTAAGATGGGCTGCCTAGTTTCAGAGTGCTGGTCTGTTAGAGTCTGGGAGAATTGAAGCTTATCGGCTCTGCTCTCAGCATTTTGCCAACAAAAACAACTCCCTTTGACTTGAAGCAAACTGCAAACTTTTAGGAGATGAGATCGCAACACTTAATAGCCTCAAGCTGATTGGTGAGGTCAGAAGCAGGCCAGATTCTTAATAAGACCATTTTTTTATGTCTCTGATTTTACTTCTGCTATTCCTCTGCCTGATCAAATGTGATGATAGGCAGGGGGATTGCATTCTGGTCTTAAAATGACTTCCGCCAGCTTATCCGCACTGGTCCATCCAGGTGCAGCAGCCCCTGACCTCTGCTGTCAACCGAGTGCTGCGCTTCCAACTGAGGAGGCCAGTAATAAAGTAAACAGAGTACAGAGACTCTCATGCACACCAGCAATGTCCAAAGAACACCCACACTTGGAAGCTGGTAGAAATTTCAAAGCAAACAAGCAAACGCTAAATCCTTTTGTGCACTTGTACGCTTGTGAATTCTGTCTCACATGTTAATTTTCAGAACAAGGAAGAAGACCAATAAAAAAGCAGTCACACACTAATCTCAGGAAAAACATTTCTTGCAGCAGATTGGTGAGTAAACTTTATTTCCACACTTTGTTGTCGAACTTCATCAGAGATACTTGATTCTGTTCCAAATCTCTGCGCTCAGCTGCCTCAGCCACATCATTGACAGGTCCATAAAAGCCAGGACAGTCTAAATGACAAATCTATGGCAACTTACAATGAAGTGGATCAAAATGAAGAGCTCAGCGGTACTGTCTTAGGATGGCATCTTTACAATAAGTCAGTTTTTCAAATTTCTGTCCATCTAGAATTGCCCCTGTCAGCTGTAATTGGGCTGTTATTGTGATGTGGAAATACCTAGGAGCAACAACAACTCAGCCATGAAGTGGTATGCCACATAAGCTCACAGTCAGAGATTGCTGAGTCCTGAAGCACACAGTGTGTAAAAATAATTTTGTCCTTGGTGGCAACACTTACTACCAACTTTCAAACTGCCTCAAGAAGCAACATCAGCACATCTGCACCTTGGGAGATTCATCTGCACCTTGGGAGATTCATGACATGGGTTTCCATGACTGTGCGGCAGCCAGATCACCACCCATCATTTCCTGCACTGCCACTGCACTCCGAAGCACTGGGAGCATATTTTCTGAAGCTCAGTCAGGCTTCAGAATCTAATGTAGGAATTTGGGTTTAGTGGACGCCAGGAGATAAAGTCTTAATGCCACAGCAAACTGGAATATTTTAGACAGCAGGGTGCCATCCACTTTGTGGTGATCTGGTGAGTTTCCTATCTGAATACGATCAAGACACCAGAGATGATAAAAAACTGCCCATAAAAGCAAAAATCAGAGCTGCTTTCAATTTGATCTTCCCTTCAAAGTGGTGTCTTTAAGCATTGATGCAGCACCTCCGGTGAGGCTCCTATTTTTTTTTCCTCTTCCGACCACATGCACTTGGTGCTTCAAAAAAAGTCAAAATATTAACCTGTTTACTTGTTTTTCATTTTAGGAGAAGATGAAGGGGAGGTGGTGAAACAAGAGGTGGTGTGTTTTCAACGCACTGTGTGTTCGCACACAATAGCACTTTTGCTTTGAATGCTCACTTGGTGACACTTCAGGATGTTACAACTGAGCCTCTGTTGACACTCTGATCCTGAGGGGGGGTTAAAGTACACTGTGGACTCTTCTACTGAAGAAAAAAAAACAAAACCTTTCTGGCACTTGAATAATAGATGGAGGTACAGCTCTTATTACCAGAAATGATCCTTGACATGAAATTTTGGTCAGTTTCATATAAGTTGACATCTGCTCCAGGGAAACTCACAGATGCACAGGTCCAAGGGTCCAAAGCCACACTTAAAGCAGTCCAGAGGTGCACAAGGAGATGACTATGAAGGGGAGATTACAGGAACTTAAATTAGGGGGGGGGGTGTTAAATTATACCCCATATGTGTTTTGTGTCTATACCTCTGACCTCACCTCCATCCACAACTTTTTAAAAGAAAAAAAAAAAACCTGCACCAATGAACATGAGCCCAACCACATCACCCAACATTACTTCTGCAAAACATGTGAAGGAAAAGAAATAGGCAAGAGTTTCAGCTGACAAAGAACTATTTCATATGCAAGAGGAGGATTTTTTTGACACGGTGTCTCCACCTAACATGTTATTTATCTGACGCAGCTAGTCAAGTTTGTGCACGAATACACATACAGACTGCATAAATGTCCCTGGAGATTGTTGGTTGCCATGCAGCTTCGCGGATGCACATCATTTCGTACTGTAAACACACAGCACGTCATTGTACGAAGCACAGAAGGCCTTTGATGTTTCTGCTGCAGCACTGCTCAATGTGACCTCAATTCACATTCTTCATTGTAATTGAGGGGAATAGTGTAGCACTCATTATCCCTCCGCCTTCCCCTGTCAATCCAAAACTACACAAGCGTAAAAGTACAAGCAAAGTGAGTATATGTATCATCACCTGCATGCACACACACACACAAATCACGTACTGCTTTCACACAAACTTGCACACGCACAGGGAGTAAGAAGAAAGTTTAGATTCACCCAAGAGTCTTCAGAGTAAGCCCATGGCTCAGCGTCTAGCCAGGAGTTATTTTATTTTATTTTTTTGTCATTCTGTTTTCTTCACATCAAAAGCTTTCAATTGGATGACAAGTAGTGTCAAGGCAGTTCCATCTTGGTTGCCTCTCAAGTCTTTCAGTCAAAGGATGTCTCTCTCACTCATTCCCCCCTTCTCCTTCTTTACTTTGCATTATACACCACACTCTGAGACTGTGACAGCTGCAAAAAAAAGTGGAAAAAAATAAATCACTGCGTCTCACAGATTGGTACCTGCAGTGCTCATGATAAGGTGAAGTGGACTATGATTTATTTCATATTTGCAGTTGTCATCGTTGTCATTGACATGCACATTGTTCTCTCCCCTCACTTAGTTTAATACACCAAAAAGTCACAGTAAAACAGATGCACACTGCACTAGGGTGTGTTCTCCACCCACTGATGGATTGACTGATCATTATAACAAACATCTGCTTTGATCTAGTTGAATAAAAAAAAAAAATGCCTAAACAGAAAATATTGTACTGCAGGGTATGAATAAATGAAACGTCAAGAAAACAGTGAGGGGAAATGAAGTCAGACTGAGTGAAGAGGACAGTGGGAGGGGGAAAAGAAGGCAAGAGCAAAGCAGCTCAGGGAGTCAGTGAGGGGAGAAATGATAATGATGAGCCCTGAGACCGCCGACTATTTTAAGACTCCTTAAAAGTGAAACAGCAGCTTCGGGAAATTTATAGATAGCGCTCAGGCTGAAAAGTACTGTTTTCATTATTGATCATTATGCGGGCTGTTTTCTTAATTAAATGATTAACTGTTGATCCTTTACAATGTCCCAAAGGTAAAAGTGACTTCAGATTTTGTTTATTTTCTCCAAACGGCACGTTTGACATTTTTTATGTAGAGAAACAATTGCAGTAGTTACCTTTAAGTTGTAGAACAAATAATGCGATGACAGGTTGCACCAGTTTGCTGGATAGGTCTCTTACCACATTTTGGAAAGGGAGTGATGGTTTCTCATTGGCTACCAGAGCTTCAGCTAGACTGATGTTGTATATAAAAGATGAATTTAGCCAAAATGCATTAACCCAGTGGTTTATGGACTACCAGCCTAAAGCCTCGGGTTCAGCATTTTAAACCACAGTCAATGCAGCCACAGTCCTGGCTCACAGTCAATGTTCCATTTCATTCCAAAGGTGTTGGACACCTAGCTGGATCCTGCTGCAGCAGACTGGTGTGATACACAGGGAGCTGTCTTGTTAAGTAAAGAACTTCCCAACAAATGACTGCCATGAAGTTGCAGGACACTAGTAAATAAATTCTTACTGTGCAGTGCAACTTCAAAAGTTGATTCAACTGGAACTCTAGCACATATCATTAAGAATCGCCAAAGATCAACTGGATTGAGATGCAATGACATGTAATTATTCTTTTGGGACTATTTTGTTTTCAGCTATCTAGATCTGCCCATACAGCACAAATCAACCATTTAAAAATGTAAACAGCAACAGTGTTTACACTATCTACACAGGTGCAAATATTGATACTGCATATGCATCTCTGCTTTGTCGTCTCATGCAGGCAAGCTCTTCACATTGAAAATCTTTGGCCTCATTCCTCCTGTGGACGTCACACTTTATATAATGTGTTCTGACAAGAGCGTCACACCCCCTGAATTTGCAATACACCACAAAAAGGCACATCAAGTTCCCCAATGTATGCACAGAGAGGCACACGTTCCCACCACCAGCGGATGAGGCAATCAGCGTTCAGGCCCACCTGGGAAGCGTGAGTGACAACCCTCTAAGAATGACGAACAGGATGTGAAACAAAATCTTCAAAAAGGCTGATCTGTTCCAGATCCTTCACCAAGAAAACCCCACAGCTGTTGCAGTGTTTTTAAGCTTCACACCGTGGCTCAGGGTTATACATAATTTGCAGCAAAATGTTTAAGTGGCATTGTTTGGATGAGATGTCTGGGTACATGTTGGTTAAACTCAAGAAAAAGAAAACGTGATGTGACTTTGCTTACTCACGTCTCTCTGAGCAGAGGAGTGTGCTCCTGACAAAGCGTGGAACAACTGTAAGTCACAGTGAGGCAAGAAAAATGAAAAAGGCTGTGAAGTCAGAGAGGAGGAGGCCCTTTACCCTGTCTGCTTTCTTTTATCTTTAAGATGTTACTTTAAAGAAAGAAGCAGTCTTTGTTACTTCTTCTGCTATCGAGGTGCAGAGCAAAGACAAGAAGCTGATGAACATGATTCTAAACCAGACAAAGGCGTAATGGTCTGTATGTCTAGACTAAGTAGCTTAGCACAATAAAATGACTTCTGAGAAACAACAGCAATCTTTAGATGTCAGCATTATGCAGCTTTAGTTGCAAGTAGCCATCAGGCATCTGAGCCATCCATCTGTCATCTCTTCTACAGCACTGTACAACAAAAGAGCAATCACTAATTATTATCCCTGTACATGTTTTGCCTTGAATGTAGTCATTTTAAAAATATTTGCTTTGCATTATATTTTAACTCTATCCTAATAACAAATATACAAAATCTAATGGTGCTACTGGTATTGTAAATTGAGATTTCACATCAGAAACAATAGTGTAAACAATATCTCTAGATAGATGCTTCCATGGCAGCAGCTGATTGACATCTGCAAGCCAGTGCTGGCATGCAACATGCTGTCAACTTCCATTGTGTAGTATGAACTAGAGAGCTGAAGAACTGTTATACTGTAACCTGCCAATAATAATACAGTTTTTAGTGTGTCTGAATTAACAGACAAAAAAAAAAACTATATAGTGAACAATTTAGTGAGCTGTGTGAGCTGCCTGATCATTACCTTTGTAATATTTAATATTTGTAATCATGGGATATTACTGTTATCACGATTATTACCCTGGAATCAATGGAACCCACGTGTGATGCCATTTGAGAAGAAGTCAACAACCAGTAATCACCACCCAAAGGGAGATCCCAAAGGGGCTTAAAGGGAGATTCACCCTGTGTTCCTTAAAGCTTTGGCTGTTGTGGACTGTCCTGGTTGGCACATCAGTCCTGCACTGCATGAAGTGTGTGGCAGTACCTCTGAATTGGCAGACTATGCGCAATATTTTAGGACTAAGACGGGAGCCAATGAGATGCTTTCCAGCTTCAGGGAGCTCACACTCCTCAGCCTCCCTGGGAATGGAGGATACTGGAGAGAAAGGTCCACACATTAGTCAAACTTTGAATTCAGGAGGAACAATGCAGTTCTTGTCCTGGTCAAGGTTATTCCCTGGTGCGAGGGAGTCTGCCAAACTTGGCTAATTGTGTTTTCTAGACCTTAAGGTATTTGAATGTCTTTCTGAACTTTCAAATATCTTGTGTGGC
Source organism: Etia nguti (assembly GCA_015106755.1). Taxonomy (NCBI): domain Eukaryota; kingdom Metazoa; phylum Chordata; class Actinopteri; order Cichliformes; family Cichlidae; genus Etia; species Etia nguti. The sequence goes on along the minus strand of VUQG01021942.1, from coordinate 21,326 downwards.
ATTTCAGGTCCTGTTACAGTCTATTTTGGTAACTACACAAGTGCAGCAAGAGCTTGGTCTGCATTGTCAGCAACGAGTCAGACTCGTCCCTAATGGGTATTGGACTCCACTGAGGCCATAGTTCTCAACTAGAAAAAGGGTGGAGAGCCCACTCTGGATTGTGAATGAGTTTAATATCTCAGGATCTTGTTCATTATTTGGAGGAGAGTGGAGTAGGAGACTGACAGATGGGACTAATGCAGCGTCTCAACTGATGTGGATACTGTACCGGTTTGCTGTGGTGAAGACAGACTCAAGGATCATTCCTGTCATTACCTATAGCTATACTGAGAGTGACGATATAACCTCTTTAAAAAAAGGCCGTCTGTGCTCTCTCTTGGAGATGCGCAAGGGTGACGAGCTCAGTCATTTTGAATGAGCTCAGAGTAGAACCACCACTCCTTCCTTTCATCCGACTAGGTAGTCTCCTGAATGCCTCCTAGGGGAAGTGCTTTGGGCATGTCCAACCAGCAGGAGACCCAAAGCAGACCCAGGATAGACTGCAATGATTATGTCTCTTGGCTGGCTTGGGAACACATTGGTGTCCTGCCAGAGGAACTAGAGCGAGCGTTGGGGGAATGGGAGGTCTGGGCATTTTGGCTTAGACAGCTGGCCAGTGACCCAGACTCAGATAACAGATGGATGGACGGACGGCTCTAAAGAAAACTCACTAAACAGAAAAGATTAAATGTGTATATGTTTTTAGGGATAGCATGCTCTAGCATGCTAGAGTTTAAGTCACTAGAAAAATTATTTTGAGGGCTGAACCTAGCAGATAATTCCCCATACAAACTTACAAAACAATAATATAGAACAGTGGATTTGGGGAAAGCATCAAATCTACATTTCTGCTTTTTAGTAATACCACTAAAATACAGAAAGGAGCTAAACAAATTTATGCGATACATTTTGATTTTTCACTTTGACTTTAAAAGAGTGCGTGGAGACATTTACACAAGCTTGTGAAAGAAGTTTTTATGATGAGATCAGAAATCTCTGAAATGAAGGGAATTAGTGAATTAAACCTAGACATGTAAACCTAACGACACCAAAGGAAATGCAACTGCTTTAATCTCTCATAAAAAACAGCAGCAACCTCTTAAATTAAACATCCAGGTGCAAAAAAAAAAAGAAACTCCTGTTAAAAAAACAGCTCCTGCAGCTTTTTGAGGCTGTTCTGCAAAACACTGATAAATCAACGATATGGCATCGTAAGTAACAAAATTATCAGCAACAGCTTCTTATTTACTGGTGGTCTTACAGCCCATGTGTGAGTAGCAAATTCTCAGTAAACATTTACAGCTACATGAGGACTGTAGTCTACCACTGGTAACCTACATGGTGTTTATACTCAAATAAATATTATAGCAGCTGACAAGAGATACAGTTAGTCACAATGGATCAACGCTTATTCCAGAATGTGCAAGTTTGTTGATGTCCTTAGTCTTGTCCTTTTTCAGTGTATTTACTTTCAACTTCATGATGTCCGTCTCTGTTGCCTCTGTTGGTGTAGCTCAGGTCAAGCCGAGTAAGATCTGTGTGCTAGTGCCAGAAATAGCAGGAAGTGGTTTTGTAACGCAGAGAACAAGATGAGCAGATATATTTGAATCATGACGGTGCAAGGTCTGGACTGTGGCCTGAGAAGCTGCCAGCAATCCTGAAGGGAAGCCTCTGGAGACGAGGATAGTCTGTCAGGCCAGGCTGCTACAGACACACACCATGGCCCTCTTTGGCTGCCACATTGGAGCTCAGTGCCTTCGGAAGATATCGGATACGGCTGAACTCGTCTCTGACTGAAAACAACTGATTAGCCTTTTTAAAAACTAATTGCCCTTTGGTTGTGTCTAAAGTCCCAACTCCACCGAGATAAAAGACATGTAAACAGATATGCACATCTCATATCTGGAATTACCTGACAGCTGATTCAAGTCTTGAGAGAAGGAATGGTAGATATACCGCCACAGGGGAAATCATATTGGGAAGATTTCTGCATGGGCATGCTATGAGTGTTGAACTATAATACACACAGCCAATTTTACTTCCAGGCAAATCCAGCAGCTGTGGACACCAGAATAATGCCACTGTGAGTTCAGGTACACTAATGACCACCCCAAACAGTTTTTCTTCTTCTCCAATTCACTCTGCAATTAATTTTTTTCATATTTTGTACTGAGGTTTTTCCTTCACATTAACCTGTTTCTTACCTTTTTTGCACTTCTGCAACAGCAGTAGGCCTACTTGTTGTCATCTTAAAGTTGACTTGCTAATTACAACAAATATATTATTACAAGATTAATAATCTCAAGTAATATCAGACATGCTATGAGAAGCACAGTAAAAATCAGAGTTTTTAAAGCACAATATATTATGAATCATATCAAAAAATGAATGGAAGAGGATATTAAAAAGGGCAAATGCAGCATGTTTTTCAAATGATTCAGAGGCTTGGAAAATGTGATGGTATGCCTCAATGGCTCTGCGTTTGCACTGGAAAAGAGTACTATAAGCCCAACTGTGATGGAGACAAAGGTCAGGGCTCTGCAGGTCAGAGCCGGATGGTTGGTCAGGGTAGAAAGGAGCACAGTGGCAAAATACGTCATTTTGTAGCAGCACTTTATGCAGTACATGTAGTAACTTCTGCAGTTTTATCTGTATGGAAAAAGGTATTTGGGTTGAATGAGCTCATAATACACATGATTTAATATGACTGCACCGTGAGGGTCTTGAGGGTTCTCCAGATAATCCGTGGAAATCCGGAAATAATAAACAAGACTGACAGCCAGAACAGAAATATCATTCTCGATTTGAAGCAGCTGAATAAAAATAACAGCAGCATAAAAGTGATAAAAAGCTCTGAAGTTTTCAAAATGAGCTTTAGATATATGAAAAGAAGTTCTCTGGCACAGAGATAAAGTGGAAAACTTCTAAAGCCACTTAAGTTCTTAAAGGCAGAGAGAATACATCAACTATATTGCATTTCACCTTGTCCTTCGGGATCTGCACTGAAAGAAGAGTAAATATGTTACTATTATTTTTATTTTATTTATTATTTATTTATTTTTACCTTTAAAAAAAAAAAAAATTAATCCAACAATGTTTTCTGTGGGACACCTGACCAGAAAGCAACATTGGTTAAGGTGTTTGGAACCACAGATTGTGTTTAGTTTGGTTAATATGCATCCTTGTTATGCTGTTGGGGTATTTTCACAACAGCATTTTATTCAGCTGATGTATTTTATGGGCCCAGAAAATGAGCCCAGAACCTAGACATGCTCCTTCAACCTAACTAGCTCAGCCCCTCGCACGTGTACACCACATAACTATGATGGTTTGGTTTTTGATTAGGGAACTTTTTTAGTTTTGTTCTAATCTATTTGCTCTTTTTTTAATGTCTCTACACTATCAGCTGCAAAACAAAGGAAATTATTGGAAAGCCAAGGGTTGAATTCTATAATGCCAAATATGGCAGCTGTCCGAGTTGCTTCTACAAGAACTCGGCTAGACATGATCCATCTAGATATCAACCCTCACCAGTCATAATATGTCTGATTAGCTGCAAGATCCAAAAATGCCAGCAGCAAATAGTCACACGCACACTCACACCCCACACACCAATGTGGAATTGGCCATGTTTGTGTCCCCTAGTTTTCTCGTCTTTAGAGTACCCAGGATTTTTCTGAACTTGGTAGATCAGTCTCTATTTTGCATCTTGATCATGGAATAACTTTCAGAGCACACTAAAGCTGAATGCTTCCATCTCCCTGAGAGATTTCAGAGCTCTCATAAAGGCTTCTGTAACGGAGTATAAGTGCTACTCATAAGCTCGACCTTGTATTTATAGTATTTTGACTTTAGCTTATTTTATTTTATTCTGTTCTATGAAAAAAATATGTTAATCTCTAAGGACTTCGTGGTTAAATAAAGGTTAAATAAAATGTATTAATACAAGGATCAAAGCAGGAAAATTATGGAGATGAGTAAAAAAGAGAAAAAGGTTTGCATCCTGTTGGCTGACGAATTTATAAAAATACTGGAAAATTATGTAAGTGACTGACATTTGTTTTGTTATATAAATCTGTTGCACCTGCTTTTGGTGGTAAGGTAAAGTATGATTGGTGAGAGTGGGAATGCTGCAACTCATTTTCATACAGTTAAGTAATGAAGATCCTGTAAGTTACTGCAGTTTGGGAGAAATTGTGGCGTTTAATGCTTTCCTTTATTATGAAAATTATGTTTTGCTCTGCAAATAACAGATGTTTGCCTTCACAGAATTGAGAATTGACAAAAATCCATATCGGCGGGTCACAATGAAAAATCGTAATCAGCCAATAAAATTGCATTTCAGTGCATTTCTATTTTATTTGGTTTCACGTGAACTCTGTTTTTTTTTTAATATGGGGTCAAATTATAAGAAAAAAAACCACTTCTTGATGTGAAACTTTTAGTTCCTGTTAAAAGAAAAGAAAGTCTTCCTTTTAACAGGAAAAAACCTTTGGCAGGGCCAGGGTCACAGAGGGGAAGCTTAGGGGGTGAGAATAAAGGAAAAAAGAATAAATGTCAAGAGAAAAGGCAAAGACAGCACGATAGCTACATGTGATTTGCCATTTGTGTTCTGAAAGTGATACACTTGATATGAAAATGCCTGAAAAACTATATATGTATAAGGAAGTTCGGATAGACATTAATATTTCCTCAATGAATTAATGTAGCTTGTTGTTTGAGTGGCCTGCCCCTGACATTCCAGTCATCAGATGCAAGTCATGACCATTACTGGTAAACAAGGGCAGACGCCAATAATTCAGACAGATATCTGTCTGTAGGGCATGTTTACAAGAAAATCTGCAGATTAGCATGCGTAGTACGAAAATGTGTCATGCTCTGTGTGCTCACAGTATGGGCTCACACTCCATACTTTTGTTTATAAGCTTGCAAAGCTGGACATGATATGCACTAAATTACCATAGGACCCCAGACAAGGTCCTAAAGATAGAACCACACTGGACACATTGGAGCATGCATAACAGATACAGTCGCTGTGAAGGTACAGTCTATTGTTTTACTTCTCTGCCAACAAGCCCATGATATTCTGATCATGTACTGCTGAATGTTCAAAACAAAAATTGCATATTTATGTAAGGACCCTTAGGAGTTCTTATTTGTGTTTCTCAGTGAATTGCCCGTTATGATAGCGAGAGCATGATATTATAATGCTTCAAATAGATGATTATAAAATTCAGCTACAACTGCTAGTCAACAAATGCTGTGCTCTGTGGGTAAGGATATATTTAATCCCCATGAGATTTATGCATCTTATTAATGTGCTTTTAAATAAGATTTACAGTCTCTGCGGTGCTCAGGCCAATCTTAATGTTTGGCTAATTAGAAGTATGATTTTGGGAATGGCAGGTGGTTGAATAAGAAATCTGCTGCTGGGTGACTCGTCACCTCCCAGAATGACATACTGAGAATGGATCATAAAGAGGAAACATAATAGCTGCTATTTCCCCGGGTGAATAAAGCGAGTTATCCGGGCCATTCGGCTTCACACCGCTTCCTCGTAGCTAAGATGCAGGAAAGGCCTGCTGAACAGATGAGTTAAGGCTGTGCATCTGGAAAATTGGACATAAGTTACAGCAGTAATCAACATGGAGGTGGAGGTCGTTTCCCGTGATGAACGTCTCAACACATGCCACAGAGTTCGTGCGAGTTTCATGTGTCTTGTTAACGATGTTGAAGAGACAAGCAGGCAGACTTTCAACAAGAGTTAGGGAGATGGATTTTCCAGCTCGTCTACATTAATGGATATAAAAGAATAACAAAAATCATTACCTTCCTACCCATGCCACCACTGAGGATGAATGCAGCAGGTTCAGATACACAACACAGATCATTTTTAATACTTTCAATTTCTTCTTCTGTCTGAAGTGCTTGGATTACATATTTGCTAGAGTAAACATTGAAATCTTGCAGTTAAACAACATGTGTCTGCAGGTAAAGGCATTCGATGATGACATTAGATTGAATGTCTCATTACACATATCAAAGCAGGATAAATGTGTTCATACCACCATGGCTGCATCAACTTGCCCGTGTGTCACTCACACTACAGCAGCGCATTTATAATATTACAATCTCATTTTCAAACTGATTTAATTTAACACTAGTTAATCTGTATTTTCATAAAGGCCAGCTCTTTCTTACCTGCAAGTTAAGGTCAGTGACAGTATGATGTGCAACTCAGGCATACAGCTCACATGCAACAAGCAAACCAGAGATCGGCCTGTGAAATGTTAGGACTGAGAGAAGAAGCGAATAGCAGAAAAAGATGAATCACAGCTAAGATGACAATGACAGCTAGAAATAACCAAGATCCCAATACAGCATATCATCAATGCATGTTAGAGGAAAAATTGTGTTCACTTTACTTACTATACGTCACAGCTGCGACAAAAACCCCCCAATCCTTTTTCAAAACTGTGTCACCCATCACTATTATAGCAAATTAACAACTTTTGGAAAATATATTTGCTTATGGTAAACTAAGAATAATATGTAGCAGAGTTTAGAAATAGTTACAAATGTTTATGCATTAAATGATATTGTCCAAGTCAACAGCTCCATGTGAGTGAGATTAATTTGGCCTTTTGTCTGAAGCTCTGGTGTCACAAAGAGAATATATGGTGGTTTTTAGCTCTAGGGCCTTGATGCTGCAACAATGTGAAATCTAAAAACTAACAGAGCTGTTTTGGCAACTTGTTTCTACTTGCTGATTAGTTTCCTTTTTGCTTTTCATTACTTAGGTCTCAGTCACACAGGTCTAGAGAGCAGTCAGTGACCTCTGGTAGCCATCAGACACACTGTGTATATCCTGACTTATTGGTGAGTGGTTGTTGGGGGCTTCTGGCTTCGGTTGAGTAAAACAGGTCATAAATTGGGTGCTGCACCAAAGGTTTGATTGCATTGGTTGCTAGCATAATGTCGTGATCACATTTAGTTTGTATGGAAGATGCTAAATTGTCTGCAAACAAATTGCTGAGCAGTGAAACTGCAATAAAAACCAGAAAACGCCCTTCCACACTGTGGCTTACTGCTGCTCCCAGCATGCTTGAATTGATCTCATTTTGCACCATTCACAGTTTCACTACCCCTTGCTGAAAACTTTGTGAACACATGTCTGCAGTATTTGCAGAAATGTTGGTGTCTGCCACCAACTGGTCAAGGAATACACATTTTTTACCCTAGCAATTGGAGGTTGCCACCTGGTTGCCGACCTCAGCTAGTCTTTAGGTCTGTGTGAGTGAGGTCTTCACTCATCGCTTGGTCATATTCAAGCACAAAAGTTACCAAGTTAGTTTTAGGAAAAGGTCCTAATTCAGCATCCCAAACCATCACATCAATATATGATTAACCAGGAGTAACTCTCACAAGTACCATGACCTGAGGTGTCACAGCAGATGCTAAATGGCACCTCATGCATATCACTAAAACACAAGTGGTTTTGACAAAATGGCAGAATTAAAATCGAGGGAATGAGGACTGGCTGAATTTAATTAAGGTCTTACAGTAGGTGCATAATAAAACCTTTGTCTTGGTTCTCTTTCAATTTACTGGAGATGCCTGTTTATATATTTTAAAACAAATGATATTAATACAGATTATCAGTATTATTATTTCATGTTTTAATTCATTTTAATACATAACTCACTACATAATTGGCCTACTAAAGTCCAATGACTGAGTTCATGACCTCTGAAAACAATTAGAGGTGCAAAGGAGTCAAAATTCATTTTGGCTTTGGGCAGGATTAAAATCCATCTGCACCATATGTACTAATAAAATGTAATTCTTCCAGACAAGTAAATCCCACATGACTATTTCTTTAGGGTCACGAGTGACACTGATGATCTTAATAGGAAATAAGGAGGTGATGAATCTTCTGCAGCCCTTACTCATTAAACAGCATCCAGTGAATGTGGAGTATGATATTCTTTCACATATGCAAAAGTTTTCCTTTTCCATTTCCTCAAGAGTCAAATTCATCGAAGGTGAATTATTTACCACAGCACTCTTCCAGACACATCACAAAGAATACCTAATAAATGGGCTAGGTCCTGAGGCAGTTATACACTCCTCAACCAGTGTAAGTTATAAAAAGGAGAGATCCTTGTCAACAACCAAGATTCTGTAAATATTTTAATGACTAAATGAATAAGGAAAAATTATTGAACAGTTTAATTTATCACCCTAATTGACTAATGAAATCTAAAATATTTAAATATGGCAATACACTGTGGACTTAAGCCTAAAACAAAAAATAGAACAGTATGACTGAATGAGCTGAACTTTTACTGACACCAAAAAAAGTGTTGGGTAATATAATTCAGTTCAAGAACCAAGCAGGTGGGAAAGCAAAGACAAAATACAAGCAGCAATCTTGTGGTGCACTTGTGGCTGTGAAACCGTAGCTGCAGTCACAACACCATAGGAAAAACTAAGAACAAAGTCATTAGACAAGTGCGAAAAAAAAAAGAAGAAATCTTGAGTCCAAAAGGGTAAAGTATCTCTATCCATTGGACAGAATGTACTTCAGGCTTACCTTCACTTTTAGATGCCACTTTGTTTGATATATTTAGTCTGATTCATTATACCCAGTCTCAGAACAAGCAGTGCAAAATGAGTCATTATTATTAGTTATCAACAGTTATTAGGAAATGAGATTGTAAAGAGTGCATTGCTCAATGTATATTAAAGTGAATGTATACATAACAAGTGAGCATGGTGAAGTAAGTATGCTAACCTTTTGTGGTTCGAAATGTAATTTCTTTTTACTTGAATGACAAGATTTTGGTCATTCGTGTTAGTTTGCAGTATCGCAAAAATTAATTAATGTTATATTATTTTGATGGCTAAAATGACAAAGATAAAAGCAGATCCCCAACATCAATAACATCCAGTACCAACTCATGTGGCTCTGGTGCAGATCTCCCTAGGTGCCTTTGGATGATGAACCTACATTTCATCTGCTTTCAGACTTAAATAACATTATGTAGTGAAAGCCTGGGTAATTTCCCCAGAGGAAAGTCACTGTGAACATAACAAGCAGGTTGTATGTACAAATCATCCGTGGAAATCTGATGAGGGCTATCAGAAGAAGTTTGTCAGTGTCTGGACCCAAAATTATTTGGTGTAAATGCATTGACAGGCTACACGGTGCCATGCTGGTGGAGAAGAAATAGTCACCCCCTTTTTTATGTGCCAGATTTACGACACTGCACTCAGTAGTTGCATAGTACACTGACAAATAGGAGTGATGAGTGCAGTCACCCTTTAATTTTGTTCTTGACTCTCAGAAGCTGTCATCCAATGAGGAAGAACTTACCTTGAGCAAAATATAGTCTGACAGATAACATTATCATATTTTGTTTTTGTTAGGTTTATACAGCAAACAAACCATCAGGGAGCTTCAAGTGCAGTCATGGATATCTTTAATATCTGAACGCCAAGCTGACTTTTTCTTCTTTGGTCAACTTGCACACATTCCAGTATACAAGGTAAGCTAAGGTGATAGGCTAGTGATGCAGTATTAAAGTAGAGTGACGTTCAAAAAAAAGAAGGCAGATTATACAATAACTTCAGTTACCTTAACCAAACCTAATCCACATCTTTATTTGCTACAGAAAGATTCCATCCTTTTTTCTTTTATTGAGAAAAAAAGGCCAGTATTAATCATCCAAAATAGATGTTATTCTCAGAGACAGTGGGCAGCTAAAATGATACACACATGTGAAAATGCATGAATGCATCCAGCCATCCACCCACACACCTCTGTATCTTCTTTATCTTCTGTATCTTCCCACAAACACACAAGTTGGATCTGCTCATCTATGTCACAGGAGGGAGAACGGTCTGACAGCAGAGTATATTTGATCACTCTGCACGACCGGTCCTGCAAGGCATGAGTGAGGGACAACGGCTCAGCACTGCCCCACATTACCATCTCCACAGGTCTGCTGGGAGGTCTAAAAGATGGGCTGCCCCAGAGCTCCACAGTCATGATAGGAAGGCTGGAGGGGGGATACTGTAATGTTTAGACAGGACTGACAAAATACCACCTGTCATACAGTAACAGCTGAGTAACATGCTGACCATTAGTGATGCTAACTCCTGCTGACAGAAAGATGGAAACAGAGGTGATATTGGAGCAAGAAAATCAAAACACGGAATAAAACCAAAGAGGGCAAATGTTTCATAAGCCAGTTTTAACAGATACAAACAGGCAGTAATGCACAAATTGGTGCTGCCTCACTACCTGTAAGGAAAGAAGGGATTCACGTGCTTTTTCCGGCTTTTAGGAAAACATAGCAGATGACACCTTGAATCAGAGTGCCTGCTTTGAGCCTGTCATTAAGGATAGGAGGGGAAGCAATTAGGAGCTGCCTCATCGTTATGACATCCCCTTTAATTGTTCTCTAATGTAACGTATTTTTCATCTGCTTCATTACCTACTTGAAGTAAAAGGCGTTTAGTCTTGGCTAATTATTGGGAAGAAAATAAGGCTAATACAGACCATGTCACTAGAGGTACAATGAAACTAAATATGTAATTTGTCATCAGCGATTGGTTTTACATAATACTGATTAGTGTTGTCCAGTGTTCCACGAGTGCTGCACGAGTTGTCCAGCAGAAACGTTTTCTTGCAGAACTATAGTTGTGAATCGGCACAGTATGTGTAAAATAGGACAAAACACTTTGCAATAAAGGTTTGCCGCCAAACTGAAAGGCTAGAGAGTGGTTACAAATAAAATACAGTGTCTTATGTTGTGTCACCAAATGGAAGTAGAGCCCATCCACATAGCTGATCACTGAGAACAACTTTGCATCATTTTGCAGGACACCCAACAAGAGCCCCTGAACGCTGAAGCCAAGGGTTCAGATTGTATTAATTAATCCCTCCGCTCTATCTCATGCCAAGAATTGAAAACTAACAATCATTAAAAAGTCAGCTTGATAAATAAATAATAGAAATAACTCCATATTACAAAAGATATATTTTGATAAAACACTCAAAACTTTTCCCTACTTTCTGGTGTTAAATGCCTGAGACGAAAGATGAGGTTCTATCTCAGAGACCATTATTAAAACATCACACGCAAAGTCTTTCATTAAATTATCTTTTTGTTATATTGTCTGACAGTATCAGATCTCACTGCACAAATGTAATCAGTGTAAAACGCAATCACGACCACAGCAAATGATGGAACGTCAAAGCTGCTTTCAGCTGTCATCTGTTAAAGGAGCTGTGAAATCAAGCCAATGGTGTATTCACTCCATGTTTTAGCACCTGAAAAAGGTTTTCACAGGTTTTCACAGACTCTATGAAAAATTAAGTACATCCCATGATTTAATAGCTTCTAATAGCACGTTTAGCAACAGTAACTTACAGACAGGTCTAGGTCTGGACCTTGAGTAGGTCACTGCAACACCTTGACTGTTTTCTTTTTCAGTCATTCTCTTGTAGATTAGGTTATTGTTCCGCTCAAGGACTCACTGGCCAGCTTTAACTGTCAGATGGCTTCACATTTGACTCTTTGGTTTCAGGTCAAGTCCACGGTCGAGTCAATGACTTCAAGGCGTCTGATCCTGTGGCTGCACAACAAGCACAAATCATCCCCCGTTCACCATTACAGAAGCTACGAGGTTTGCGCTGTGATTTTGGCCAAACATGGTGCTGCGCATTATAGCCAACCATTCCCACTTTGAATCTGAGACTGAATTGTTTCTTTTTCACGACTGACTATATTAAAAATATGTGTATTATTATTTGTGATTAATGGAATCACTATCTACGTTGATAAAAAAGAAAATAACACCTTGCAACTGGCAAAAGGTTGATAAGCAGCATGATATTTTGAGAAAATGAATGCTGTCAGGAGGAGGGCACTCGTACCCAAAAAACCTGAGGTGCATAACTCGCCACGACACTGCACCTTTCCAGAGGCAGCATCACAGACTACAGCAAAATGGAGTAGGCAAAACATGAATCAGATGAGATTTCTATACTGCCAGCTGCCAGGTTAACATATCAGGGACAGATATTCATTTTGCATGCTTGACTTTGAAAATGATTTTTTTTTCCCCCTGATCATCCATTTAATAAGGATGATCCAGGAAAGAACTTGATCAGTCCAAGGCCCTCCCTCTAGGACTCCCATTCATCTCAGCATGTCCGTGAAGCCTGCCTGACTCATGCTCCTCGGCTCTCTTTTTGTGCATTTGGTTAAAGCTTTTATAAAGCTGTCACCATCAGTATGGACAGCCCCTGCATGTCCTCTTTCCAAGAAAGTCCCCTATGGGCCAGAAGCACCTGTCCTTCAGAAGGACAGCTGGGTCTCTGTTTAACAGTGCTGTCAGGACCTGCATTCTTCTGGCAAATCACAAAGCCTTGAGGGAAGTGAGGAGGTGATATGGATGAAACGCTGAAATCCTGAGTGAAAGAAGTAGATAGTGGTGCACATCATTATGGTATAGGGAACGAGGCAATTTAGGGATTAGTAATCATTGCAGGGCTTACACCCATCTTTGAAAATTCCCAATAGAGCTGAATTTGGCAATTTTTTATTTTATGAATCTTTGTAAACAATCATACTATTATACATGTGTATTGTAGTATATTTGTATTCATTTATTTACTTTGTATTTTAGCTCTTAGGATTCATATTATTAACATCACTTTACTTTGTTTATTGCAAACAATAAAATTAGACATGTTGTTTAGTGTAATCTCATATGCTGCATCTACACAACTCAGTCTATATGTTGCAAGCATATTTGATAAAAGTACATCAACTAAAAAACATTACGAATTTGAGAAAAAAGTACAGTTTTGTACAGGAATGTTTTGACATGCTTCAGAAACCACTGCTGTGCTTTACATTTAATTTGGTTAGGGATGTTCTTTAAGCCTGGATATAACCACTTTACTCAGTGCACTAAGCTCAGCTTATTTTACTAACTAGCCCATCGTGGCTGCTCAGCTCAGGCAGTTCACATGTATATTTGTCAGACACTCTGAACAAAGTTACTTTGAGAGCTACCTGTCAGAGGGCGAAAGAAGATCAAAGAACGCATTTCAATTTTAAATTTCAGGTTTTTATGCAGTTGTGTCCATCAGCCTGAGTTGTCTGTGTTCCCAAGTTATTAACTTTTCTGGCAGAAGCTGTACTGTGCTTTGGGTGTGCTGCTGCTGATTGTTCAGTGTGTATCAAAAAATGATTGCCTGAACTACTTCTAAGGAAACAGAACTGTATTAACTCTCAGTCATGCGGCACAAAAATCTGCGCTATCCATATTTGGTTTAAAGTGTTTTATGCTCTTCCCTATTTTATGGCATATATGTCTGTATGTGTATGTATGTGTTTCTGCAAAAGCATGAGGTCAGTGTATACAAATCTAATTCCTAAGAGCCTAAACCAGAGACGTCAGATTGCTCTTTCTAGGGGTTTCTACTCTACTTATTGTCAACATGGACATCCAGACAAACAGCTCTGGTTGTGAGCATAGCAGTCCCACCCATCTCCTTCTCAAACCTGTTTGTTGATGGCAACAACTTACAAGTTAGGTAGCCTTAAAGGGACAGGAGGTAAAGCAGCTAGTTTTAGACAGTAGTGAATCGCTGTGCCAAAGCCAAGTGAAAGACACACAAGGATAGTTTTTGAATTGTTTATTATGGAAAGCAACTGTAGCACAGTCCAAGAAAAGAAAAGGAACTATGTCACCTTTACCTTAACTGTTCTGTAATGTTTTGAGTTATTTTGCCAACATGGAAACTGACTTCTTTCATATATTTATATTAGAGCATAGCAATGGCAAAAAGGGCTTATGTGTTACCGTCTTCCTGCGTTTCACTCAGTGATCATAGACTAATTATATTCTTTTATTAGCTTCCAACATTTAGAGACAAACTCATTTTGTATTCTATATCAAGAGCCCGAAATACTGCACTGATACAATATTCTCTATAATAACCTAAAAAATAGATAGTCCTCTAATTGTAATGATAGATGTCCTTATAGCGCTAGATACCTACACTATTATGGCTCAGTTTCTTGCTCTGGTGATATAAAATTCACTATATGTAAAGTTCAAAGATGACGGTAATGTCCAGAACCTAAGCAATGTAGGAAATAATGAATACTGTTTGGATTTTACATGATGTGCATGAAGGCTTGTACTGTAAGCTTTATTTGTGGTGAGCCAGCATAGATAGACTCATAACTAATGGTGTCGCTGACTGTACTGTGTATGTGTCTGCAAAAGTATGACAGAGAGTGAAAACTAGAAAAAACACTTTGATCTTGCTGGGTCTGACACCAATCTCTGCCAGTCTAGCAAGCTTTCCCTGCCTTATTTTGGTATTTCTCCACAGCATCTACTTCTACCTGTATGCTTGCTTGTTTTTCTCCTCCGCTGTACTCTTCTATATTTACACAGCCTGCATAAATATGGCTAAGAAACACGGGTAAAGAGGGGGGTCACAGCTTAGAATCTAATTTATTTACCCTGTTTTACTTTTATCATTTATAATGAGGAAATGCAGATTTATCCATTTTGAGAAAGAATATGTGAAGTCACTTTTTTTTTTCATGTATTTTCTTTGAAATACATGTTATTTTCAGGCCATTTCTTTGTTGTCTCCCACGCGTGTCCTGACCCATACAAATACTCCTTGCCGCAGTGGGGATGTGGTAATAGTAGTCCATAATTCCCTTTATCCATGAAAGATAGCCCATAGGGGTTTGAGTAATGAGTCAGTGCCACCTGTGCCCATGGTGCCAGGGGAATGTGGACTATAATGCTGATGAGCTTCTGAGGGCCAGTGTGACACTCTGCTCCTCCATTCCCCCTCTTCATATGTCCATCTATCTTGGAAATACTTCTTGCTAAAGCTTTCTATGTCTCCCATTTCACATATTTGTAAGAAGCGCTTTGCCTGCGCACTGTAAAGAAACATTTTTGTGAAGGAGAGTCATGGGTCTCATTCAATGAGGAGGGCAGTGTGGAAGAACACTGAAAGCACTGCAGAGCTAATGTGGGCTTTCTCATATAGTCTCAGTCTGGTTTGGGAGCACACTATTTGTGAGGAAGAAACAAAAAAACACTAATTGCTGTGCTAAGAGAGGTGCAATTCGCTTTCACAGACTTTGTGAGCGGCTTTGTCAGCATTGAGAGCTGACTGCGAATGTATAGAAGACATATTCTATATGAATTACAGACATTTTTTACAACCTGGACCCCATTTCTACACTTATTTGTGAAATTGTCCATTATTTACAGTGAAGTAGTTTTAGCAGTACCCAGCCTTACCAGTAAGTCTAAGTTGAATTGATTTTGTTGGTGACAAGAAGGGGTAATTGACCTCTGAAATTCTAATTAATCTCAGAACCTCTAGTAGCAAAATCCTTTATTTTCGTACAGCGTGTAAATCCTAAGGGAAAACCAAAAGCAGTGCTGAACTGATCCCGCTAACTTTCTGTATATCCAATGCCTAATATAACTTACACCTCTTTTTGCCATAGAGCTTTCATGCCCATGCCCAAAAACTATTTAAAATCATATCAGTGAGTCACACTCTTGCTCTAGGTGACATGTCTCTTCGTCACAATGAACACAAACACTGCAGTTTATTTTGAGTCACTCTCTCATAGATATTGTTGCTAAAAAGAAACTTACCCAATGTGCATTTTGACTCTTATTTCCAACTGCAATCATTTCTATTTGGAAGCTTAGCTTGGTTCTCGTGCCAAGTGTTGCAAAAGTTCTAAGACACCACTCATTTCTTTATATATTGCTTCATACTACCCAGACTTTCTTGTCATTTTTTTAAGTAGTTTTTAACCAGAGGTTCTCCAGGCTTTCTGAAGATCTTTAAAGGTTTTTCTTTGGACATCAGATGAATGAGGGGCTTTTTCTCCCTTCTTTGTTAAGTCACTTAACACTGAATCATTCAAGAATAAAAAAGGCATAAAACTCCAAGGATGAACCAATGTTGATACAGGGTACAAATTTAAATTGTAACCTGACACAAGGTAAAATTTCCTTGATACAAGGTTCAGTTTTAAAAACCTGATACATGCCTTGATCATTTAGTTTAATCCATTTACGGCCATCATCAAAAACAAGGGGAAAAGGCTGAGGTTTACCTAAATAACACAAAACTTTAATGAAAATCAGCTGTAAGAGGTATTATGGATTGATCAATCCAAATTTGGATGTTTTGGGGGCATTTTTTTAGTCAACCTGTCATCAACATGTAAAGAGGAGGACAGTAAAGAGGTACGACCCTAAATGTCTTCAGCCAGTTATAAAACATAGTGGAGGTCCTGTCATGGTTCGGAGCTGCATTTCAGCCAGTGGTATTGGAAAGCTGGAAAGCTGGAAAGCTGGAAATCTTTTCCTGAAACCTCTTTAAAGGAATTAGAGGGAAGATTACCTAAGAAAGTTCAGGCTGCATTGAATAACAGTGGTAAAAAAAATAAAAAAATAAAAGAATTAAAAAATAATAAACTGGCTACAACCAGGTGATTTCAGACAAGGAGTGAAAAGAATTATAAGAAGGTTGTCCAAGAGTCAAGGACTGCTTGTGGAGAGCTACAAAAAACCTGCATCAGCAGGTACAAAGAAAACAATAAGTAATGCACTCCAAACTGCATATCATGATCTGTCTTTAAGGATATCTTCAAACTTCAATCAAACTTTCACACAGTCTGGAATCATCATGATATACTGTGACATTAATTTTGTTCCCCTTCATGCACTTTGAATTTGAGATATTGCTGTATTCAGCTCTTCAGAGCAGATCCTGGCTTTTATCCAGCGTCACAGAAAATGATCATGTTTTGAATTTTTTTCCATGAAAATACACTGAGGCCAATTTACTTCAGTATTTGGGTCGTTGTTCTTCTGCATCACCCAACTTCTGCTAAGCGTCAGCTGGCAGAGACCCTCTGTGATATTATCCGGTAAGATATGCGGATAAACCTGGAAATAATTTTCCCTTCCGTGATGGCATGGTGCCCAGGTCCAGAGGCAGTACTTACAAATCATAATGCTCCCCACGCAATACTTCACCTCAGAGACGATGTTTTCCTGTCAGTACTGTCACAACCTGGTTATAGGTATGACAAAATCACCAAAGAACTCATCTCTGTTGTTATTCTATCAGTTCAAGCGCTGTGTTGTACAAACTCAACAAAACAATTTCCCGCCAGGGTTGTAAACTTTACCAAGATGCTCCCAGTTAGCCTAACTATGATAAAATGTGAGGCTGAGTCATTCAACAGGACAAATGAATGACTTTTTGTTTTAGAGTGACTGAAAAAGAAAAGAATCAAGGTGTTGGAATGACCCAGTCAAGGTTGTGACCTAGACCTGTCGGAAATGCTGTTGCAGGACCTCAAGAGGGCTGTTATTAAGTGATTTCCCTGCAAACTTCAATGAACTGAAGCAACACTGTAAAAAAGAGTGGGGCAAAATCCCTCCACAACATTGTGAGAGACTGATAAAGCCATACAGAAAACAAGTTCAAGTTGGTGCTGATAAAGCTGCTTCTACAAACTAATGAATCACGGGGTAGTTTTTCAAAGGACTGCATTTGGAACGTAGGAGTAGTGCTGAACAGTTTAGACCAGCCATGCTTGATAACTTTTCTTCTGAAGGTTTTAAAATTAATTTCCCTGGCTGATGACTTAAAAGGGCTGTCGGCATGAACCAGAGGTGATTCAAGTTATTGCTGCTGAAAGTGGTTTCACAAGCTACCGAATGGTCCTATGTAAATGTTCTTTTTGTATAAATGGAATATAAATAATTTATGTGATATAGATTTTTTTCTTCATAGCTGTAATTATAATAATTTTTAAAGAACTGACATATTTTAAGACACAACTATTAAAAATTAGTAAACCTTCAAAAATATTTCCTTACTTTTACTTGCCACTGTAGTTTATCTTATCTGATATCTACACACTAAGTGAAATGCTTTTTGTCTTTTTTAATTTCTCTAAAAAAAATCATTTCGCCATCAAAATCAATTAAGATTAAGATTTCTTAATGACTGCAACTTTGTATGATGGTTGAAACATAGCAACACTTTAAATAGTGAATAACAGAAATGAATACAACCTGAAGGCACAGAGAGAGAAAGAGGAAAAAAATTCTGTTTCTTCAGTGAACAGAAAAATAATTATTTTATTCCCATTTAATTCAATTAAAATGTATTTATAAAGCACCAATTTAGACATAATTTATCTCAGGGCCTCACTGCTTGGCTAAGAACTTAGAATAGCATTGAAAGAAAGCATGCAGTTAGTGTAAAGGGAGAGGAGCATATCTGAATAGTCTCAGCTGGATTTCACACAATGTTTCTTTTCTCTCTGTTATTTATTTTTTGCACAGCGATAGATCAGCTGAAGTAATAACATGAGTGAGCTCACACAATAGCAAAAACCATAGTAAACATACAGAAACTTCAAAAAATATATTCTGTTACAAGGGTTGACATATGGCAGTTTCTTATTAATTAAGCCGAGTGGAATGTTTCTGAAATCTAATATTTAATTTGCCACCCACGGTAGATATAACCAGTGGGTAGTACTGAAATATTTACATATCTGTATACAACATATGGGTGAGAATGTAAAGGTAAATTAAAATGTGCTGTCAAGTTAACAGGATGAATTGCTGTAAATAGCTCCTTTTATGAATGTATGCTCGTCTGAAAGAGAGGCACAAACAAAAGTGAGATATGTTAAATTATTGACAGAAGTTCAGAATCTCAGACAGTTTTCTCTCTTTGATATTGCTGAGGTTAAATCTGGCACGTTGCTGTGTTCTTTGTCTCTTGATGCCTACTCCCTTTCTTAGCTTTTTACCTATTTTCCTCTGACTTACAAAACAACCTCCTCTCCTCTCTGCCTCCCCCAAAACAAAACGGACCCAAGGGACACGATATGAAAGGCTCACAGAAAACCCAAAATGATAAAGCAGAAAGGGAGTCGCACGCAGACTCATTTAGCTGACTTCAATCTGGTATTTCTAGGCCGAACATACAACATGTGCTATTTTGTGTTTGTTTTTTCAAGCTACTAAAAAGGAGGTGAGAGCCCAAAATTGAACTACTGACATACTGAGGCAAAGTTATAAAATATGGATTAAGCCAGACATCAATAGTATCCAGTTCAACTGACAGGTCAGAAACATGAGAAATGAAGTCTATATGGGAAACGTGGACATGCGCAAGGAAGTGTATGCACAGGGTGTGGGTGAGGGAACGCAGCTTAGAGTGATGGCTAAAGCCGTATCAGTAGAACCAGCTTTCATCAAAGATGCACAGCCTTAAAACAGACTGTCAGGAGAGTAGGCTGGTATCCTTCACTTGATTCTTCCTTCAAAGCATAATCTTGCGAGATTCAAGTGAGAACAAACATCTACTTGCCCTTTTAAGTCTGTTTACATTTGCCTGTGCTGTGGTCCTTCGTTCTCAAACCTGATTTACACAGGTGTCCTCAGAGAAGCCTGATCTACAGCAACATTTGCAGGCTGTAGGAATTTTCAGACACACACACACCTGAGAGCCATCCAAAAAACAACCTCATACTCTTCACTGCATGTCATCTAGGCTGAAGCAGCTTGGGAGTAACTGAACAAAAGTACAAGTAATGGAAATGGGGAAAATGGGGGGGAGGGCTCTGACTGAAATCTAGTTTCTCTCTCCTTAAGATATCTCCCCATTTTAAAATTTGAAGAAGAAAAATAGCAGTGTGTAAAGGAACTGCTAGCTGTTTGTCAGATATCACCAGAAACCATAAAAAGTCCATCAGCAGGCGCATTTCCTGGATGGAATAGTAACACTGTTGCATTCAAAAACGAGATTAAAAAAACAATGGGAATAAGAAATGGCTGCTTTTGTCCTGAACATAAATGAGGTGTGCTGACACCAGAATCTTTATGATACATGAGTCTCTGATCAAATCAGATGATATTGTTATGCAAACCAGCGTCTGCATATAAGGGAATGCAGCATGATAAGAAGGAGTGGAGCTAGGTGGGACTAAATATGTCTAACATGGCTGAATCTGCTTTTTGTTTCTCTCCCAGAGCCAAGGAACCTTTATCTTCTAATGCCAAGACACATTTTGACCTGAGTCAGCTGATTTAAATCTAAAAAAACCACACCATATAATGGAAGGAAGCAAGTTTAAAAAGAAGGTCAAAATTATGTACGCTATGGTCATTCTGTATGTCATGATAACTCCCTCAGGGGACTGCAGAGCCCTGAATCTCATATTCAGAACGTGAAATCACAAGTCTGGAATGTACTGTATGTGGGATGTAATAAGTTGGAAATATGTTCTTGGCCTGTTTCCAGTGTGTTAGAAAGTATATATATTTTGTGCAGTGCCAAATTAATTCCTGTATATGTGCCTCTTAATACTTAATTAGGCTTTTAGGGTAGACTGTGGATTCAAAAAGAGAGGAGGTGTGAAGTTTAGAGTGCCGCTGTGAGGAAGAAAACATGACATGCAGCTACACCGTTCTCTTCACACTCTAATAGCATCTTATGTGTGTGTGCATGAGTGTGTTTTTGGCTGCATGGGCTGACTGCTGCCCTGTCATATGATAAGAGACTCCTATGAGGAGAACCACACAGAGCCAGTATCACATGCTGGGAAGCCCATATTAGTGTCAGTGCCGTGCCTGCTGCTGAATGATCCACCCCGTCTGTGCGTGATTTTTTTTTCTCCAAGCACTAACCGGTTGTTTATATGATTGATTCTAACACACGGGCTGTTACTGCTGTACTTTGTTTTAAAAGAAGCAAAGGATCAAAAAGAAGTGCAGTCTGACTAAATTCCTATATATATATATATATATATATATATATATATATATATATATGTATATATATATATAGACAAGGGGAAGAAGGTGGCTGTAGTGATAGATGTAGCGATACTGAATTATAGCAACATCAGGAAGAAGGAACATGAGAAGCTAGAGAAGTACCGAGGGCTCAGAGAAGAGGTCGAGAAGATGTGAAGGGTGACGGTAGCAGTGGTCCCAGTGGTAATTAGAGCATTAGGTGCAATGACTCCCAAGCTAGGTGAGTAGCTCCAGCAGATCCCAGGAACAACATCCGAGATCTCTGTCCAGAAGAGCGCAGTCCTAGGAACAGCAAAGATACTGCACAGGACCCTCAAGTTCCCAGGCCTCTGGTAGAGGACCTGCATAGC